>CAUYPK010002481.1:0-28137 GCA_963574355.1 Loris lydekkerianus
CCAATTCATAATTGCTAAGTCATGGAAGAAGCCCAAGTGCCCATCGAACCACGAATGGACTAGCAAATTGTGGTACATGTATACCATGGAATACTATGCAGCCTTAAAGAAAGATGGAGACTTTACCTCTTTCATGTTTACATGGATGGAGCTGGAACATGTTCTTCTTAGCGAAGTATCTCAGGAATGGAAGAAAAAGTATCCAATGTACTCAGCCCTACTATGAAGCTAAATTATATCTTTTACATGAAGGCTATAACCCAACTATACCACAAGACTATGGGGAAAGGGCCAAAGAAGGGGAAGGGAAAGGGGAGGTTTTGGTGGAGGGAGTGTAATGGGTGGGGCCACATCTATGGTGCATCTTAGAATGGGTACAGGTGATTGCACTAACGTACACAGCTATGATTTAACAATTAAAAAAAAAAGTTACAAACAGAACTACCATGTGAACCAGAATTTTCATTGCTGAGTAAACATCCAAAAGAAAGAAGCTAACTGCAGGTCATTGTGATCTTTCTTTGGCATTGTCTCAAGCCCTGAGGTCCCTAGCCAGAAATTCTTTTTTCCAGTCTTCAAAACCTTCCCACATTCATTGGTTGTATTAAGTCCAGTGAATTTTTGTTTTTAAGGGGGAGGAGCAGGGAAGGATAGGACTATTTCCTCTTGGACTAGATTTACTTTTAAGTCTATTTTTCCTGTAAAATTTATTCATAGATCATGAGTAGTTCCTATATATAAATTGTGGTTTGTAACTGTCTTTGTAACTTATTTTTCTTTATTTGCACAGTAGCGTTTGCCATGAAAGTTACACAAGAAAGATTGTTGAGTGAAAGAACACCACTCCAAGAGTAGGGGAGCCCACCAAACATGACCTTTACCCTGTCAATCATGGTGTGTCCCATAAATCAAGACAAGGACAGTAAATCTCGGGTAATGAAAGGTGTAATAGGATTCTAATTGTATTCCTAATGTTAAATACAATGCAATCGTGCATTGTTTATCAGAAACTAAATTTCACCATCATAAGCATTCAAGTATTTTTCAAAGCCGAACTATTTTAACTACCCTCACCCTAAAAGAGCTTTTATAACAAATGAAGCTTGATAAGTTAGGAATTCTGAGAGTTAATGGGAAAATAAAACTTTAACCTTTGTTTCACAAGTTGAAGGTGTATATAGCTATTTCAGAGGAGAAAATTTCAGAAAGAAAATGAGAAGTTACTACATTTGACACTCAATATATTTTGGTACCAAATCAAATAGAGACCAATGGAAACAAACAAGCCAGCAAGAATCAAGGAACCAAGGATGACTAGATTGAGAAATTAGTAATTTTGAGGATAACACTACATTGCACATAATATCTTGATAGCATCATAGATTTGGTTCTTGAACGATTTTATGTGTTCAGTTTTTCTCAATTGACAAATTCCTTTTATTTCTGGAGTGTTAATAACTGGAAGAAGGAAGAGGTGAGTTTAGCAGGTAGGAAGATAATATCTAAATGGAAATAAGTTAAAAGGTTTTTTACAATTAAGTTTACCATAGAAACCACAATTTCATTGTAATTAAAAAATCATATGTGCTTAAAGTTCCTTAATTTTAACTTTGATTGTCAGAAGTAACAGGACAGTCACTGAGAGTGAATAAAATGTAAAGCATTAAAAAATTTTTGAAGTAGCTTTTGCTCCCACATTCAAATTTAATTAAAATTAGAAAATACAATGTTAAAAACTATCGGTTCCCTTTAATAATAATGTGGCATAAAATATTTATGTGGTCTTAAGATTTCTTTTCAAAGCAATAGCCCATTTCAAGTACTTTGAAAAGAAATATTAAGACTTCATAAATCAAAGTTTAAAACACATTGCAGATGGGAGAATAAAGAAACATATTCAGACAAACAGAAACAAATTTTAGTGGCTTGCAGAATAAGCAATACAAGCTGTACATATGTAAATTGGAATTTGACATGGTCTGGCATATATGTACACCCACCAAACTATTCTCACAACAAGGTAAAGGGACATATTTTCCACCCCAGTCGGTTTCATCATGCCCTTTCACAATATCTCCACTTTGTCTATCCCCATCCCATGTTTCTGTAACCAGGCAAACACTGATCTATATAATGACACTAGAAATTAGTTTGCATTTTCCTAAAGATTAATGAAGGAGAGAGTCCTTTTCCATGCTTCTTTGCCATTAGTATGTTTCTATGGTGACATTTCTTTTCAAACTTTCCGCTTATTCTGTGTCTGTTTATTTATTTATTTGATTTTGCAACTTGTGCAAAATCAAATAAATAAATATTAAATGGTGACAGTTATTTCTTGCTTTGTGTTCTGAAGACAATTTTACTTTTTCCCTTTCTTGTGTTGTATTTCCTTTTTGTTTTGTGAACTTGCTATAATTCTAGTTGAATGTTGACTATGAATGGTGAAAGTTATTTCTTGCTTTGTTTTCTAAGAACTGATTTTCAAGAATTCTCTGTGTATTTTTGTTACAAACTCTTTATCTGATATTTTTTTCTGTCAGTGTTTTCTCCCTGTTTGTGACTTATGTCTTTATTCTTTTAACAGTTATATTTTGAAGAGCTTAGTTTTTAATTGTAATGAAAAGTAATTTACTTATTTTTATGGAGGATGTTATTGGTGTCAAGTCTAGGAAATATTTCACTAAATCAAGGTCATAGCAATATTTTTCTACATTTTTTTACCTTGAAGTTTTATAGTTTTGGGGTTTATATTTAGGTCCATGATGAATTTTGAATTCATTTGAATTAATTTAGGGTGAAAGTTCTTTTCTTTCCCCCCTACCGCCCTTTCCTTCCTCTCTACCTCCCTTCTTCCCTCCCATCCTTCTTTCTGTTTTACCTTTCTTTCCTCCCTTTCTAGTTTTTCTTCTTCTTTCTTGTTTTTCAGCATAATACTTTATCATTCCAGCACCATTTGTGAAAAAAACATTCATTTTTCTTTAAATTTCCTTTAAATATGTGTTTAAAATTTGTTTTCTATATGTGCATGAATCTCTTTCTAGACTTTCTATTATATCTTATTAATGTTTCTGTCTGTCTTTACACCAATACCAAAAAGTGCTGATTCCTGTGTCTTTAAAATGTTGAAAAGTGAAGTTTTCTTGGGATTATGTTGAATCTGTAGATCAATTTGGGAAAATTTACATGTTTCCAAATGTTGAGTCTTTCAACCTATTAATGTAGTATATCTCTTTATTTAGGTATTTGATTTCTGTCAGCTGAGTTTTTGTAATTTTCAGTGAATAGTTCCTACACCCCTTTTGTTTCCTTTTTTAATTTTATTTTAATTTTTTCTTTCTATTATTGATGATATTGCTTTTTAAATTTCCATTTCGTATTTTCCAGTATGTAGAATATAATTGATTTTTTTGTCTGAATCTTGCAATCTGAAAAAACACACATTAATTCTAGAAGCATTTTTTATTGATACCATCATATTTTTTACATGGGTGGTGATGTTATTTATAAATAAAGGCAATTTTACTTCTTCCTTTTCTTGTGTTGCTTTTCTCATTTTGTTTTGTGAACTTGCTACAATTCCAGTTGAATGTTGAATGTGAATGGTGACAGTTACTTCTTGCTTTGTTCCTGATCTTAGAGGAAGAACGTTTTATTCACTACAATTAACTGTGAGACAAGCTTCAGAATTTTCGTAGGAGGCCTTTATTAGGTTTAGAAAATATCCTTGTAGTTCCTGTTTGCAGAAAGACATATTGTTTTCTTTGGAATTTTTGTATTGTTCCTAAATGAGGAATACATATTTTTCTCTAGCTATTTAGAGTACCATATGGTTTTTCTTTTTAAATTGCTACATAGTAAATTGGATTGAGTGACTCTCAAATATTAAACCAAACTTATATTTCTGGAAGTACTCCATTGAGTAATGAGAAATCATTATTATATGTACTTTTGGACTTGATTTGGTAGTATTTCGTTTATAATTTTTGTGTCAATATTCGTGAGGTTTATAAACTTGTAATTTTCTTTTCTCATAATGTTGAATGATTCTAATGTCTTTAAATGAATTGGAAAATATTCCTCTTTCTTCAATTATTCAGAAGAGTTCATATACAATTAATGCTCTTACTTCTTGAAATGTTTGTGAAATTTAACATTAAAACTATATGGGTCTAGAGTTTCTTCCTGGAGAGATTTTTTATAAATTAATTATATGTATATAAATGAATAGGCATGGCCTGACATGTAGACACACACATACAATACATACAACAGCTTAGTCCCCTCCAAGGAATTTGGGGACCTGTATATTACAATGCCCTGGCAACATGAAAAATGAGTGGATCAAATATTAGAAAACTTTTACATGCACATGTACTGAGAATTTTACTTTTTCCAGATATAATCTGTTATATATGGAATAAAAATAACATGTAGACACCACTCCCCACCCCTCACCGAAAACTAATGTTTTCTATTTGTGATTATCCTTGACTAGTAAATTATTTCTGAAATACATGAAGGAGGTTGAGACTAAGTATAAAATGTTAACAATTCCTTTGAGGAGTTCACAGAACTCAGCAAATGCTAAGTGATTATTTCTCAATATCCAGGAGTGACGGTAGGAAATAAGTGTTATTAGCCTTAATTTACAGAGGCAGAAACTAAAGCACACCCTAGTTAATCAGCTGTGAAAGGTCCACAACCAAAGGTGAGTTTATAACCTTGGAGATTCAAGGAGAAAGTGACTGCTGAGTGTGATTTCAATATCAACTTGTTCCAATCGGCATACTTGAAACAAAAGAATATTCTTTTTTTTTAAGTGCTGGAAGTAAATAATTTTCATAAAATACATAAATACTTATTATTTAATTCTGTTTATGAATCCACTTTTTTGAAATACCCTGATGTTACTCATCAAACTTTAGCATAAATATAGTTAATTATATGGAATTAGAAATAATTTTGAGTACAAAATATAAAGTAAATACAGTCATGACAGTGCTCTGTTTGTGAGCAAGACATGTGCGGCCAAAAGCTAAAATCTATTGAAGAGAAATTATACAAACACACAAACATTATACATGTTAACTAAGCTGTAAGTTGCTGCCCTGAAAAGAGATTTTTTGTAAAATAAAGTCAGTAAATGTTCAACTCTTAATTAATTTCTTCACTAGACAAATTAAATAGAACATGATGACTCTCTGAAGAAAAAAAAAGCATGGAACAATAACATAAGTAAAGTTAAAAAATTATGTTAACCTAGTATAATGAGTTTATTGACTTTAGCTATAAAGGCATATATAAAGTCAAAAAAAAGTATTATCGATATGTAATTCTTTCTATGACTTTGCAAACTGGTCTCAATAGAGTAACCAAGGGAGTAACTATATCACAGTCCACTAGCTTAGAAGTTTGAAGGAAATAATCATCAAGTGTGCTATGTCATTGAAAAAAATTAAAAGAAATTATAAGGAATGGGGAATATAATTGTATTCAATAAAAAAATTCCTCAAAAGAGTTTGAGCTTCTGATGATAGCAAGAAAGTGTTAGAATGGATCAGACTCATGTAGATATTAAGTATGAACTCTTGCCAAATTTATTTATATATATATATAATACACACATATTTAATTTTATACATTATAAATATATAATTATGTAGAAGTATATATTAAATTATATATATTAAATGTGTGTGTGTGTGTGTATTTTGTCCCCCAGGGAAATCGTGAAAGAACTGGGAGAAATATGTTTCCCCGAAGGTCTTTCCTAAAATGTCTTCTGATAATCTCTGTCTTCTGGTGCTCCTGCCACTGTATAATCCTCTGCTCTTGAATGTGGGTTGGAGCTAATGATACTTCCTCCCAACAAACAAAATATGAAAAAATAACAGGGTGTTGGTTATAAGATTAAGCTATTAATACAGAAAAGCCTGGTTTTGATATTGCTGACTCTTTCTTAGAGCCCTCCCTCTGGAGGGAGCTAGCTGCTTGTAAGTAACGTTATCTAGCAACCCTGTGGCAAGGCACTAACATCTTCAAGCAAATAAAGTGGGAACTAAAAATGGACAACATCCACCTGGGTGAGTATGGGAGGCAATCTTGTGAGGCCCTCCAATATCCACATGAATGAACTTAGAAGCAGATTTGCCCCAAGCCCAGCCTCGAGAAGACCGCACCCTTGCCCATCCCTAGATTGTGGCTTTGCGAGAGAGCCCGGACCACAGGAACCAGCTAAATTGCATCTAGACTTCTGATCCTCAGAAACTAGGAGATAATAAATCTATGTTGTTTTCAGCACCTAAATTTTGAGGAATTTGTTATGCAGCAACTGATAACAAATGCATACATGTAATTAGAAAGATACTTTTATTCTTCCAATATAGATTCCTCAAAGGAGGTTCCACATTCTGGAAATTGCTGAGGAGTTTTTATTGAGTAACTGCACTACAGATAGAAATTACAAACTCTGTTCAAAATATATATTTTATTCAAAAAATCTATTAAATTTTTGGGGAAAAGTGATCTAACTAGGCAGAGGCTGGCAGTTTTTGAAAGAAGGAACCCTTTGAATAAAGGAGAGAGATGTATTTGTATGATTCCTGCCTTAAGGGCACTGTGTGTAGGTCACGTGCAAGAGCAGGGCTAGAACTCTATCAGGAGTGTCAATCATGCTAGCATTGAGTAACAGAGGTTGTAGAGTGAGGCTGCCAGAATGACTGCAAATCAGGGGAGGGAGATTCATAAAGCAGGGAGCCACAGAAGAGTAAGTTTCCAAATAAACCCTTCTCAAAGTCATGGCTGATCCATTAGCTATGGATGGATAGGACAGACTCACAGGAACCTAATGGAAATAATAGCAGGAAACCAAAATCTGAGTGCAAATTTTAGTTGTTGAGTACAGAGCCTGGAGTTTTGAATTCCTTAGAAGATTCTGCTAAACAACTTAAGTTTTCCTTTGAGTCCCCAACAAAGTCATGCTTTGAGTAAATACTATATATCATAACCAAGGATTTCCCTTAAAGTTAGAGTAAAATAAGATGTTTTTACATTAACCAAATCTTAAAACAGCATTTTACTTGTTAAGGTAACTTTATCAGGTAACTAATTACCTGATTGAAAATGTCACAAATGATTAGAAGAAATAATAGACACCATGAACTATACATAGCATCATGGAAAATTCTTAATATGCAATACAAAATACAACATTTCCATTTCTGAGATATTTCATTTATGGTATAATGGTCTCCAATTTCAAACAAGTTGCTGCAAAAGGCATTAACAATTCCTTTTTACAGCTGACTAGTACTCCATGATGTACATATATATTTTCTTAATCCACTTATGAATTGAGGGGCGCTTTGGTAATCTGAGTGCACATGGGCACAAAGAGAAGTGAAGGTCATTGGAAATCAAGAAGGGAAGAGGAAGTGAAGTGGGGAGGGGTAAAAACCTACCTATCAGGTATAATGAACAACATTCGAGTGACGGACACACTAAAAGCCCTGACTTACACATTATAAAAAGCACCTATGTTAACAAAAACATTCGTACTCTCTTAATATTTTGAAATAAAGAATTCAAAATTATTGCCAAGTTAGTAACTTAGTAATTACTAGAAATATAAAGATGAAGAGAAAATGTGACTGAAATAATGACCAAAATCAATCAGGAGAAAATGGACCTCAAGGTGATTCAGCATCTGGAATTAATAGGAAAAAATATTTTAAAAAAATGAAATTTAGAATATGTGAAATAGCAGAAAAGTAAAGATGGCTGCCATGATTGAACAGGTAAATAAACTAAGAATCTTTTTAAAAAATAGAATTTCTAGATTGTAGGAGTAAATAAGCGAATTCAGAAATAAACTGTATTTAACAATAGACTAGATAAGGAAGAAGAAAGGGTCAAACAAACTAAAGACAGAAAAACAGAAATTATCTATTCTTAAATATTAAAACAATAACTGAAAGATGAAAATGTAGTATTTCTTAATCAGGAACCTTTAAGAAAATAGTCTAGCATGCATGACTCTGGAGGAACTAAGAGGAGCTCCAGAAGAAGCAGAATAAATATTTAAAACAGTGATGATCAAAAATAATACCAAATAGTGTAAAAAATTTAACTTACTAATTGAAGAATCTCAATAAGCCCAAGAAGGTAAATACAAAGAAAATTACACATAGGTGCATCATAATCAAACTGATAAAAATAAGAATAAAGAAAAAATTAAAAATAGCCACAGGGTGTGGGACACACACTGTCAATTCATAATTCTATATCCTGAAAAATATTTTGCAAAAAAAAGATGACAAAATATATTCTTCGAATTAATTTCTTAAGAGTTACAAAGCTACATTAATTAAAGCAGACTCATATAGGCAGAGGTTTTAGAATAAAAAAAAATAATAATGAGTCCAGAAATAGAGCAAGACATACCTGATCATTTGATTTTCTACAAGGAAACAATAATCTTTTCAACAAACACTTCTGGAACATTTGGATACTCAAAACATAAGGGAACTTCAACTCTTATGTAGGATCACATAGAAAAATTAGGTCGAAATGGTTAGAAACTTTAGAGTAAGCGTTAAAACTATAAATTACTAGACGAAAGTAGAGTTTGAAGTCTTATACTTGGCAAATTGACCGAGTTAAACATAAGGTACTCACCCTTAATGAAACAAACAGATTAACTTGACTTTAATAAAACGTAAAACCTCTGATCTTTAAAAGACAATGTTACATAAATGGAAGGACAAGCCAGAGAGTGAAAGAAAATATTTTCAATACATGAATCTGTTGAGTGATTTATAACTAGAAAATACTATTGTTATTTGCAATTCAATACATCTTTGGCTCGATTTTTTTTAAATGCAAAAGATTTGAAAAGGTAATTTTTCACAATTGTATGGTCGACCAGTAAGAACTTAACAAACAAAGAAACATTCACATGTGTCATTAGTCACCGGGAAAATTCCAGTTAAACCTACAATGGGAAGACACACTGCTGGAATAGCTAAAATGAAAAAGATGAACAATATCAAATTTAAATGGTGGACAAGAAAGATGAGCAGCAAGTAGAAATATTTCACATTTTGATGGAAATGCAAAATGGTATTACCACTTTGGAAAGAGTGTCGGTTTGGTGTAACATCAAAAGTACATTTACCATAAGACAGAGTAATCAATTCCTATTCCAGGAAAGGAAAGCATATATCCACATGGAGACCTGCATGGGGACTTTTAAAGCAATTTTATTTGTAACAGTCCGAACTGAGAAATAAACCATGTGTCCAGAACATAGATAGGTTATATATAAAAAGATGAAAAAAGACACTCCTCGTCACTGCTGGTGGGTAAGTGAATGGGTCAAATTGTAAAAAAGCAAAAGGAAACATGTTGTGTTGATTAAATGCTCCTTGTCTTGATTTGGTATGGTAGGAACGTGACTGAAATTATTTGTTATAATTCATTGAATTATATTTTCTAAGCGAGTGACTTATACCATATGTAAATTATGTTGCAATAAACTTGATTTTTAAAATAGGGACCTTTCAATTCATCAAATGAGCCTGTGATTGAAGTAATTTGAGATTACTTAAAATAATTCAGGGGTAATAAACTAGCTCAGAAAAGAGATTTAAGTATTTACTTGCCTTTTAAAAATTTGAATGATAACTTAGGGAAATTAAACACTCTTGCTACTTAGCTCCATATGGATAAACTAAAACCAGTAAACAGCAGTTTCAGAGATAGATTTTATTTCTGTATAAGGAAAAAGTCTTCCCCCAAACAAAAAAGTTTATTTTAAGTTAGCAAACACCTCATCTTTCACCCAGGGATTCGCCTATTTGAGATGGATAAATTATTTATTTAATGCCACCTTAGTACCACTATAAATTAGAATTTACATTAGTTTCATCAGAATCAAGTAATGATTCTCTGTTTTCAGACAATAAATTGAATTATTTGCAGCTATTAGGTAGACTATAAATTCTCCCATGCAGAAGAATTTATTTGCTTATCTGAAATGTGGTCGTTATACTTTTTTACATTAATTGATTAATGTATTTACATACCAAACATAATTAAACATGTTTAGTTGGGTATATTATTTTGCCTCTTAAATTTTGATACATAGCAATGGAATCACGATATTCCAGACATTGAATTTCCATCAAAGTTAGAATGAAAACTTCTCATCCTCATTATGATATTTTTCTCTTCAGATTTAAGAGACAAACAACACAAACTGATCTTTGCTCAGAAAATAAGAGAAGTTTATTTGTGAGCAACTGTTACATGGCACTGATTAAAATAGGATTACAAATTTGATTAGAAAATCTGTCTAATAAAAAGTTTTCTAACTAACAAGAAAAATATGTCCAAAAGAAAACAAAAATGTGCCAAGGAAACTGCAGAAGTAGTTATTTTTTACTGAAAAAGCAAGAAAATACAGTTAGAGCTTAAATGAGAAAACTTACTGCTTATTTTTAATTTCTATCAATACTTTAAACTTTCAAATTTTGAGAATGCTAATTTTTAAAAATTAGTAGAATGCATATCATTTGTTGTGAAAATGTTTGTATTTGAGTCCTGTAAATAACGTGCTGTTTCAGTAACAGTCATCAAGGAGCTTGAGTTGACAACAAAGAATGAAAAGGTACATTTGAGTTATCAAAAGAAGAGGCAGGAAAACAAGGTTCATAACACAGAAAACCAAGAACACAGCACTTTGAAGACTCAAAAACTTAAAGTGGCAATTGGTCATGTCTGAAAAAGAAATGAACTAATGAAGGCCAATGTGTTGAAGATGGAGAAAGGGCTGTGTGTTCTGGAGAGGGGTAGGCAGGAGATGGGACCAGAGGAGACGAGGAAAGAGCACCGAGTGAATGACACCGCCTGAAGAGGCAGCATGTTGACCACTGAGGTGGTCCATGGCATATAGATAAAACCCCAAAGTGCATTAAACCATTTAATAGCTTGCTCTAAATTTTAGAAGAAGAGCCATTATTGTGGTATGTTAGTACAGAAAACTACATGTTCCAGAAAAGACATCCATAGCCTTCAGCAGGTGTCTTTGGGGATTTCTTTATCAATTTAGAATTCTCTCATGTGAACTAGATCAAATAGTAAGTATCTCTCAGAGGAGTGACAAATCCTGTATTCATCAGAATACTGCAATAAAATTTAGCCATTCCCAGACATATTAATTAATCACCGTATCTGTTAAATATGAAATCAAACTCGGAAGATGCCAATTTAGATGACTAGATTATTATCTCAAAATAAAAAAGAAATAGTATTGAAAAAGTAAAGGTAGTTGCTGAATTGAAGGAAAGAAATTTTTGGAGGTCAATCTTTTGTATTTTTAATATCTAGAATAAGAAACATGGAACAGGGATTCATTCACCTTTGTGTAATAAGCAAATGAGAATATTGACTGGTAAGAAACAGCAACTAAATTTATACAAAGGAAATAGAAACTAATTAGTCACATATTGACTGTGCATTAAAATAATTAGAAATGGGGATTTAGCTGAAATAACACAGTAGACAGATAAAAATTTTTATTTTTAAACTTGGAATTTTCAAATACAAAATATGAAGTCATGTATCTTATTTACTTGAGACCAAAAAGAACAAATTAAATTTTGAAAAACATGCTAATTATTATTTGCATACTAGAAACTAATTAGGGTAAAGTTTTTTAAATGAGATATAATTTCAGTTGATAAACAGAGAAGATTAATTACTGAGATTAAACTATATAGACATTGGATTCCTTGTCTTTTTATTTTTGCAAATTAATCAGTAAATCAAGGGATGTTAATTGATCAATAATGAGTTTTCCCGTAGCATAAAAGGCAATAAAAGTGACACAAAAGAAGGAAAATATGTAATTCATTTAATCAAAACCTCAGTTTTTGGGTGATGTATTTATTATTTCTGTTATCATAGAGATAAGACTCTGAGCTGTATTTTAATTATAAAATAATATTTTTTAAAAAATTAAAATATTAATTTATATAATATCAATATTGTGTGAATTATGTCTAATCATGCCTATCCTATTATTTTAGAGAAAAAAACTTGGAGATAAGACCTAATTTGGTGGATTGGATTTTTCATTAGAATTGGCTAACTTCATAAAATCACTTATAACTGCATAAAATCATTTACATTTACAAAACCACAGGGAGATGTCCAAGTGAAACTCTAGCCATTATTTTATGCTTTAAAATATGTTAAACAAAGCTATTAGGCCTAGGGAAGAAGAGGGGTTCCTATAATATTTCTAACAGAATGTTTTCATGTCTGCATAGACCATTGTAAAAAGTGATGTTGATTATATTTCATTTCTATTATGTATAATAGTTATTATACACACACACTCTCATATATACATTTTAAAAAAACATTATATGGGTTTAAATAAGCCCATAAATGGACAGTTTGGCATTCTGACTAAGCTACTCCTAAGAAGTAGAACCTTATTAGCGGGATCAAGGTCTGGAATATCTGCTTTTTGATCTTTGATGTATCTCCATACTATTTTCCATGGAAGTTGAACCAGTTTGTAGTCCGACCAGCAGTGTAGAAGTTTCTTTCTCTCCCTCTTTCATGCCAGCTTCTGTTGTTTGGGACTTTTTGATGAAAGTCGCTGTCACTGGAGTTAAGTGATATCGCATTGTGATTTTGATCTGCATTGCCCTGAGGATTAGAGATGTTGAGCATTTTCTCACATATTTATTGACCATTCCTCTATTTTCCTCTCAAAAGCTTCCCTTCATGTCTTTTGCTCACTTCTTGATTTTTTGTCTGTTTGTTTGTTTGTTTTCTTCTTGCTGATTTGCTTGAGTTCTTTATAGATTCTGGGATTGGATTATAGTGTGCAATATATGAGGGCTGTACAGAAAAACTTAACCATTGTTAATATTATTTTTCATCTTACATGGCTGGATAATTTCTGCACAGCCCTCGCATGTGCTTATAATGAACTCCTTCCCCAAGTTAAATGCCAGTATCAAAAAATAGGTAAGAAAGACATGATTTCTTGGAAGTCTTAATTTTGTTACATCAAAATTTAGATTTATTTTAAAGTATCATTCATATATTTAGTTTCACCATTTTTAAACATTCCTCAGTATAATTTCTCTCTCTCTTCCTTTCATGAGAGTAAAATACTCTTCTGATTTCAGATATATTGTTCCATAGTGTTCTCTAAATAAATATTCATAGTCTGCAAATAAGGTTAAATTCCAAAAATATTGTTATAAATCTAGAAACTAACTTTAATCTCATCATGGATTATTTTTTAATTAATAACGATAAAAACTATCAAAAATTCTTCTTTCTGCATACATTTTATGTTCAGAATAATTTTCCAGACTCAGTTATTAAGATATTCACTTTTGTGATTTTCAGGCCTCATGACTTCATTCATAAATATACCTTGAAATAGACATACATTATTTTTCTAAACATGCAACAACACCACTTATATTAGTGGTGGTATTTTGTTACAGCAACAGAAAGAAGACTATTGTTCTTACTATAATTTTGATCACTTCATTTTCAAATGCACAGGCCATTATTTCAATCTTGTTTTATGGTTTTCCTTTCCCCTCTGAGAGAGGTTTTTCTTGTATTTTCCTTTGCATGACATTTCTCTACACAGGTTAGGCGTGCCCTTCATCAATACCATTTAAGCCATTTAGATAGAAGGAAAAGATCATTGTTCTAAACTTCAAGGTGAAGAAATGGAAAACTTTTCCACCTACCTGAAGCAACAAAAGTTCACTCAAAAAGAAATAGCATGAAGACTCGTGTGTGTGTGTGTGTGTGTGTGTGTGTGTGTATTTAGAGAGAGAGAGAAACTATATTTATTTAACTCTCTTATTGAAAGTTATTTTTAACAAGAAATGCTTACCAGATTTTCTCAGCCATCAGTGCTGCTTAGAACTTGTGAATACTCTCTAACCTTCCTACTTTTTCTTTGGCTAATAGCTGCCAGGACCAACTATTTAGTCTCTTTGGTCTCGGATACCCAAGCTCATGTGTGAATTGAAGAGATTCTGGCGTCCTGGGAGACAGACATGAGTAACCAAGGCCGGAGGAAGGGCAAGTTAGAAACTTGAATATAAAAGTAAACACAGCACATGACTGCTCCCCTTTCCTCCCTCAGGACGCCTCTAATGTCTAGTCATTTTTTTAGCTGTCTCAGCCCTGATTCTATTTCTTCTACTCCCTAATGATCGTGTTTCTCACCCCAAATCTCCCCTGTGGCTCTAGTTTCTGACATGAAAGATTCAGAATCAGGAGGAGCCTGTATCTAGACATGTCTTTGAAGTATCGGTTAGTTTTATCTAAATCTTATATTTAGGGAGAAATGAGACATTGTTAGCATCCGTATGCTGAGGACAAGTGGCTGGGATTTGGCAAATGCCAGTCATGTGTCATGTTACATCTGATTTAGTTTATTGCTTTAGTATAGAGCACACATTATTGTACATTTTCACAATATTTGTTTGATATTCAATTTGAATTTCAAATACAACTTCCATGAGATCTAGACCCACATCTAAGAGTCATTTTACACTAGCTAAAGGCCTATCCAATAATAGTCATCCAAACAGGTTTTCATGAATGGAGGATAATTTGAAGAAATAACCAATTCTACTTTATTTTCACTTTTCCCAGTTTCCCCACCTCCTCACATCTATCCTCATACATGTATATGGACACCACAACTACCCCTTGCTAAGTAGGGTTTCCCTCTCTCTCCCTTCTCCAGAATCTTGCTCAGGCATAGGGAAACATACTCAGCAGCCCTGAGACATGTGTTGTGGCAGTGGGGCCTTGAATGAAAAAAAAAAAAAAAATGGAGAGTAGGGATGGACACAAAGTTTCAGGAAGTGAGGAATCAGCTAGAGTTTGCCCATCCTGTCTCCATTTTTTCCAGAGTACTTTCTTTGTTACTCTGAGGCAGTTCCTTCCTGTTCCTATGCTGAAGCATGGCCATGTCATTTAAGTTTCCCCATTTAGATGTTGCTGCTTTTGCTTCTGGCAGTGAACCTTCTCCATTATGAGTCACCACAGAACAGAAGTGCACTGTAGCTCTGTGGTCCCAACCTTAGGCTGCATCCCAAGTGATCCAGCCCGTGGTCTGTTAGGAATGAGGCTGCACAACAGGAGGCGAGCAGTGGGCAAGCCAGTGAAGCGCCATCTATACCACAGCCACTCTCTGTGGTGCACTGATTCTGCATCATGGTGTGTTGCATACTTGTTTCATTACATCCTACAATGTAATAATAACGCAAATAAAGTGACAGGTAAATGCAATGTGCCAGAGTCATTCCAAAGCCATTCCTTCTACACTCCATCTGTGAAAACATTGTCTTCCATGAAATTGGTCCCTGGCACCAAAAAGGTTGGTGATCATAGCTATACCTTGTATCACAAAAGTAAAGGAAGTACATAGCATACCACAATCACTTAAGCATATTTATATTTAAGAATCTTAGTAAAAAAAAAAAAGGGGGGGGGAAGGGAATTTTAAAGGGTTCATTTCATGTCCCCACAAAATTTTGTAGTAGTCATTATTTTTTTAGAGGGGAATAGGAAAACAATAGAGACCTTACCTTGAAAAGAAAGAAAAGCTAGAGGTCGATGTCTTGATCTAATTTTTCCTGGCCCATTTTTACACCATAGCTGGCCAATAAAAGGGTTGCCAATAGAACAGAAGTCTGAGAAATCAGCACTGTCTTAGAAGTCCTGATCACTTCCCTCAATATTTATCCTACAGCAGTATATCACAAATCTGGCGCTCCAGAATTCATGACCAGCTAAATGTATTAACCTGTCTTTTTAATTTTCTTAAGCTCAGATAATTCAGCTACACTTACATGTCTTAACTTCTGGTCATCAATTGCCTTGTTAGAGCCAGTTTTTACTGTAATTTCAAGTGTAATGATAACAAAAGAAGTACATAAATATACTGTTGAAGTGTATTGCATGGAGTCTGACACTGGCTGAGGTACTATTACATACAGTTAATTGTATTTTGAGTTGAGTTAAATTTATGATATTACGTGAGAGACAATCATTTTTATATAGTATTTTTTTTTTTTTTTTCTGTGAGAGAATACATTGTGAATCCCAAACTACTGACATGTAAATGTCAATTTTGGAAATTATTTCACTCTTACAAGTTCAAATCAAATCTTCTTTACTAGACACAAACTTGCAGGATATGATGTTCCATTTAAATAATGTTCCCCAACACCAGCAAAAACTCAAGATTCTATCATTGGCCAAATATAGTTGACCAAGATACATATGTAGCTTCTATGCTGGAACTCTTTTATTCACTTTTTAAATGTTAGTATTGGCTATATTCAATGATTTTAACTTGTCTGAGTTTAAGTAAAAATTAATGGCAGAAAAATTTGAGGAAGATAGGCTAATGTGATACGGTGCTTTTAGCAAACTCCCTTATTTGGCACCATTGCTCATTTCTGTTACTTCCTGTGTTGCCTAACCAGGAATGTTCCATTAACAACTCTGGCAATGGGGATCCACTAGGGTATTTTCTGGACTGTTGCAGTTGCTTTGGGTGCTACAGTTGGTGCCGGCTCATGAATCTTTCCAGCACAGAGCTGATCCTGTAAGGCAATCACAGAGAGTTCAGATGTTTCTTCAGCTTTGGCTGAGTACGAACCTCTGCAAGATGATGTAGGAAGGTGTATGTACCCTTCTGGAGTCCTTCTTCCTTTTTATTTAAAAACATGTGCCAAAATAGATTGTAAATATATGACAGGCTTTATTATAGTGACAAATAGACCTCAAGCAAGGAATACGAATTGAGAATAATTAAGAATTGAATTGAGATGTCCTATCTGTTCTAAGTTTCTCTTTTGTGCCACACTAGTTGATGGGTTAATAGACATGATTCTCAAAAAGAGTGTTTCTCTAACCTCTCTATCTCCATATATTTATTTTCAATCTTTCTTCTTTCATGCTCCCATTTCATTCTAATGCAAAGAAACTCTTTCAAAAAGAACACCAATTTTTATCTCAGACAACAGAAGACAATTTTATATAAAGATATGCCACAAAGTGGTATGGGTTTGTCATCATAACTTTCAAAAATGATACTCCCTGTGGTTACCATGTGAAGAAAATTTCTTTCTATTTAGTAATTATATACAGTCAACTTTTTGTTAAAAAATATTGGCAAGAGTTCATTCTTAACAATAAACAACATTTACTAAAAGAGTAGTCAAAACATGGTTGAAACCAAATTGATGCATTTACTTAAGATAAATATAGTTTATGGATATATTTATTGTTTTAAACATAGCATCTACAGGTATAATAATTCTAGTAAAATACTGTTTCATTATGAGCAAAAGCATCACATTCACTGTTTAATTGAGGAGAGTGAAATATTACTTTCTGTTAATCTGTTCCTAGCCCACTGTCCTAACCTCAGAGCCTATTCTGGTTTATGGCAGGCACTATATAAAAATCTGTTGTAGAAACATTGAATGAACATTGATTTGTCACTGTGCCAACCTTTATGAGTGGCCAAGCAGATATTGCCTACGTGACTAAACCTCATGTACTTCATGGTTTTGTTTCCCTGTCCCTCCCTCTCACTAATATCAGCATAATTCTCCTTGTATCTAAACAACTCCAATGCCCCCATGCTTAGGGCCTCCATCTTTGATCCACACTCATCAGAACCAAGCCACATAGCCGCACATTAATTTATCTCCTTCTCTATTGTTATCCCCCTCAAATCTCTTCTCCCCTTTTCTCAAAGTCCCCACTTGTTTCTCCATTCAGTTCATCCTGATCTATATTTGTTTGAAGTTACAATATGTTAGAGCAAGGCCTCTCATTAGCAGTGAATGTGGTGTTTTTAGTTAGTCTTTGAGGTTGATACACCATTTTCTCTATGATGCTTTTTTCTTCATCTCTAAGTCATGATAAAAATAGATACATATTTTCAAATGTCTTAGAAACAAGAAGGCAAAAAATAGCCAAAGCCCTTTGATTTCTCAGTCGTACACAAAATAATCAGAATTTTGAACTGTAACATCTAACAAAATGACAGTGTGACTGATCATACCTCACCCATTTCTGCCACCCCCTAATGAGTAGCTGAGAACAGACATAAAGGTTCTCTGTGAAAAGTGAAGAGGGTGCTCCGCACAGAACAAAAGATGTGAGACTGCGTGGCTTTGTGGTTACTGTGTAGTTCAAAAGGACAGATGCCTGTCTCAATCTACGGGAGGCCATCAAATGATATGCCATAAATTTATCAACAAAGGAAATTTATTTCTTACAATTCTAAAGGCTGAGAAATCCAAGATCAAGGTGCCAGATTTGGTGTGTTGTCACAGTCCACTTTTTCATTCACAGACTTCTTTCTTTTCCCTTAATTTCACCTGAGGAAATGGGCACGAGAGCTCTCTGCGGTCTCTTTTCTAAAGACAACAATTTTATTAGAAGGACTCTGCTCTTATAACCTACTCACCTTCCAAATGTTACACTTCCAAATACCATCAATTAGGATTTCAACATATGAACTTGTGGAGGACATAAACATTTCACAATAGAAGAAGCAGATTTTTTCCAATTCTTACTAACTTCATTTTAATATATACCATTATCCTTAATGAGTGTAATAATCTGCAGACCTAGAACTCTAACTTTAAAAAATCAAGAGTCACACACACACATCGCATATTTACACGTGTACATGTGTTTGTGTGTTTATATACATATATGCATATAATTTTGTAAATTTGGTTATTTACATTATTAATATCAGCATATTGACATATTATTGTTATTAAATATGATATTGTGTGTGACAGATACTATAATTCATACAATGGACATTTTTTAACGTGCTGTAGTCACATGAAAATCATTCTTCTAGATTATATGAAATATTACATTATTACATATTATTATCTCATATTATTTGATATTATTATTTCTATATTATTCTAATATATTAGAATTTATATAATATAAATTATTATATTTATATTTAATCTATATTATAGATTATTATTTCATATAATCTAGAAGAATGCTTTTCATGTGACAACAGCATGTTAAACACTATAAATTCCTTATCTTAATCTTTTGATACAGGCATGTCATTTTTAGAAATTATTGAAGTGCTAAGAACCATTGAAAGGGGAACCATTACCAACCCCAAGGTTGAGGGAGCAAGGAGAGATTTCAACTATCAAACCCCAGAAAAAGAGCTGGAAACTCAGAAGAGGGAGCATTTGATAAACAGTGTCCCTTGACAAAGGATCATAACCAACATAACCCTTCAGCGTGACAAGGAGGGAGTTGGAGAAATAATCACCCTCTCCTCACTGCCCTCCTATCCTTTGTAGACAGCACCAGAGTGAAGGCCAGAGACCAAAGGGGCCTGTTGAGGTAGCTGATAGAAGCCAGCGAGGCAGAGAGGAGACCTGACAGGACAAGCTCATCCAGCACCCTGTCCCAGCACACTTGGTTTGATTGCTCCTATTCCTTCTGGTACAGTGACACTTTCTGCTTGGGTCCCCTGAGCACAGCAATCACCCTCCAACCTGAGAACCTCTGCCCTCCCTGCTTCTTGTCAACATTCAGCTCTTCTCCCCCAGACTTTCCACCACTAAATACTGTAAAGTCAATTTATTCTCTGTACACAACGTTACTTACTCAGTGAGAACGTCCCTGATTGCTCTGTCCAACATTGCATTTCCAGATACTGTAGACCTTTTTCTGTTTCTTTTTCTTCACATCTTTTGTATTTTAGGAAATGACTGCCTAGTTGTTGTTTCGTATCTGTTTCCATCACAATAATCAACGTAAGGGCAAAGATAATCTTCATGACTTTGTCTCCAAGGATTGGAGAATGTCTGTTGTGTAGCAGATGAGATGAATGACATTTTTTGAATAAAAGTTGTAGTGCAGACTCCCCTCCAATATTTGTTTGTGTTCTAGAAAAGCTGCTTTATAACATAGTTTATAAGGTCAGATCTTTCCAGGAAACAAACTTCTTCATTTTAGTCTGCTTCAAAGAATTGCAATTTTCTATTTTTTAGAATTTGAACAATTTGTTTATTCAGAAGGTTTTATTGTCCTTTTCTCTATATAGTAAATTTTCACAAAAGATTCTTAATTATATTATCATAAATTCACGTACTAAGACTTTCAGGATTTTTCTTATATTTTGGTCTCAAGCTGAAGTGCACTATCCTGCATAGTCTTTTAATTTTCTCTCCTTCAGATTTGTAACAGATATTTGAGTGTCCACTATATTCCATAGACTGTGGTAAGTTCTGGGAGTATAGCATTGAACAAGACAGAGGTGGCCATGGGCATCAAAGAGCTTAGTATCTAGTGAGAAATTAAAAAAAGAAAATATACTAGTACAATATATAGCTAGAAACAAGTATACATTTACCCATTCCAAGTATGTACATTGTTATATGGTTAAAACTATTTGATTAAAGAAGACCCATTTTCTTCATTGTATAGAATGAGGTAAACATTTGTTTTAATTTGAGTAGTACATATTTTTATTAAAGAGAAAAATTCAATGTGTTGGCAAAAAGGCTAATTATAAAATCTTTGGTTTGGAGAGGATTTAAGAGAAAATTTCCTCTTCTCTTTGAGAGAAGTGATTACCCTTAAAGATTAGATTTTTTTTTTTTTTTAAGGGAGTTCTAGCAGTAAGAAAGAAAGATTCCAAACTAGTCATAACTAGAATTTGCAATGTATTGAGGGTAGTGCTGTATATGGAAACTGTAAAAGCTGACCTCTATAGGGTTCAATATTTTGGGGTCAAGCTGGCCAGAGAAGAGAGTCTTGTTTCTGAATTTGACACTGGGAATCATCTTTCCCCAAATGACTGCCATGAAAGCCTATTACCTTCACCTGTTCCAGCTGAAGGGGAAGAGTTCACCTATGCAACTGGTCTGTTCTTTCCATCTGCACAGCCTTACTGACACGGGAAGTGCTTCACCACCTTCTGGGCCAATTCTTTCATGCTTAGTGCTAAGTATTTAAGAAATAATAATTGCCTAAAAGATTTCTCCTGTCTCATATCTACAGAGTCAAGGAGGAGAACAGCTTTAATTAGGAAAGCCCTGACCAGGTTGGCTAGAAGTCTGCCCACCGAGAAACACGGAGGAGAATTTCTGCTCAACTCCTAAAATATCAGATGCTGCAGGGGATTCTACATTGTTGTGAATGTCTATGACCTCATCTGGCTTCAGTATTCTGTCTCCAGTTTTATGGCCAAATTACGCCCAAACTTCTGACAACCCCACCCAGTCAGTTCAGTAAATAAAACTCTTTGGAGCTGGATTCTTACTTGGATACATATATATGTACAACTAGGAAGCCTGGGGAGGACTAATGGGCCACAGAGTGGGCTTTCGGAAAGGGAGCAACTGACTTGTCATCTTGAAACCTCCTGCAGGCAAGTGGAAAATAAAACAACACAGGATTTAGGCAGTGTGTGTACATGGGATAATTTAGTTTTGCTCTAAAACGTTTATAGACTTGGATTTTAGATAGCTTTGTTCTTGTCTAACTAATGATGCTCAGTCAAATTCTTGCTATATGATTATTATAGAATATTCAAAAAAAATTTTAATGTGTCCTGGGTAATACCATAATTTATTGAGTGTTAATTTTTGGTTTATTCTTGCTTTGGGAATACCACAAACAAAAGTTGCAGGGCAGTTGCTTTTTCTCAGTAGCTTCAGTTGTTAGAGAGGTTAGTGTAAGTTAAGGTGGGGAAGCAGCCATGAGAGTGGAGAGTTGAAAGGTGTAGAGAGCTGAGCTAATGGAAGGGGCCTGTCCTCAGAGTCCTAAGGACCCAGGAACGTGGTAAAAACATAAGGATATTGTAATCTTGGGACCAGGGTCTCTTCCCAGGACTGTTTCCCATGCCTAAAAATTCATGGAATCAGCAGACCAGCTGGATTTGAGAAGTCACAAAGACTAAACTACACACATTTTTTTTTTCTTTTCTTTTTTTCTTTATTTCTTTTCTTATCTTTCTTTTTTTTTTTTTTTTTTTGCGCTTTAATGAATTGATTGCTGGAAAGACTTTCTTAAATAGTCTGTTCAGGTTACAATCTTTGCTATCACATGACAGTGAGACCTGTGGCAGGAAGCCAGAATAATAATGGAGAATAAACTTTCCATCATGTTGCTAGACTAGTGTCTTGGAATCATTTTTAATTACCATTAAAGGAAAATATAAAGCAATATTTCTTCCTCATCTGATTTTTAGAGTGTAAGCTTTTTGTGTATATTGCTTGCTTCTTTCTACCTCAAAACTTGAGTCATTGTTTCTCTGGTTCTTATCATTTTACTGAAGTATTATATGGTCTTTGTTTAAAAGTCACCTTCTCAAGGAAGATCTTCATGATTCTCCCTTCCAGACTCAGTTCCCCTCATTGTAATAACTACTGGCCTTTTGTATTTCTTCTTTATGTCATTAATTACAATTTTATATTAATAATTATTAATGTTATTAATAATTTAATGTTTGTCTCACATCCCCCCACAATAAGAATACAAGTTCTAGAATATGAGCATTCAGTCTCTATTGGTTATTGCTCTCTCTCCAAACACCTAGCATAAATTGTATCATTATATACAGCACACACTTAATATATATTGTAGTGAATGAATGAAAGAATAAATATAGAAGTGAATGGCTGAATGTCAGCTTAACTTGGAGATAAATAAATTAGCATGAAGTCATATGTAAATGTGGACATAGGGAAAAGAAATATCAAAGACATACTGCAGCATACTCAGAAAATGATAGCACTGAACACTTACCAATTTTCCACCAAAGATTCTTGAAAGGGATGCATTTTTCATAGGTACTATAGCCCTTAAGCCTAACAGTCCCTGAATGTCCAAACCCTAGCTGTCATACATACACATAAAAAGCACACAAGCTCACATATACTACACCAATGCTATCACCATCTCAGAGTGTAAGGGATGACAGTCCCCTAAAGAATAGAAAGAAAACATTTACAGTAGCCTTGGTCACTAAGTAATGATAATATTACTTGTGTGACTCTTATTTTAATTTCTATCTTTTTTACCTAATTGTAAGCTAATGATGGTATTTCATAAGAACTATGTAAAATAATGTGTATTCTATGCTTATTTTATTCACTATTAAGTCTCCACTGGCTAGTACGTAAATGGCATCAATAAATAAATAAATAGAACTTAAATACATTTGTGAATAAATGAGGTGATTTTCCAACAGCAGGTTGGGAAATTTAACATGAGTAGAGACAACAAATAAAAGGAAATACACAGGGAAAAACTCAAGAGAAAAGTGCCCCTAAGAAAAGCACCAGTTGGAATTCTGGGAAGATGGCTAACTGGTAGCAGCCCTCGTCAGAGGCTCCTGAGCAAAGGAAGAAAAACTGGATGGAATCAGACTTTATGAAGCCAAAATGGAGAGCTGAGCTAAGAAAGAAGTTTGGCAAGCTGTAACTCCAAGGAAGAGCATTCAAGAAAACAAATTATAGGGGCTGGTGAGCAGAGGCTTACCAGGTGAGGCCTGAGACCTGCAGGTGGAGAGTGGTGCCCTCACTCTAACAGAGCCTGGGAACAGAGGCTTGCCAGGCAATGGACTGAGACTGGCAGGTGGGACCCCTGACTCCAACTGGTCTGGCAAGCAGAGGCTAGCTGTGTGTGGACTGAGACTAGAGGGCAGGCCCAGTGTCCTGACTCCTATTGGTCTGGCAAGCACTATTCCAGACCCTTCTCCAGAGTCTAGCTGTGTGTGGACTGAGACCAGTGGATAGGGGCGTTGTCCCTGGCTCCAGCTGGGCCTGTGAGCAGAGAAACAGACAATAATGTGGACTGAGTCTGCAGGGTGGGAGTGTGGATTCCTGGCTCCAATTGTGCTTGTATCCTTTTGCTTTGAATTGTCCTTGAATTCCTCACTCTTGGGCAGGGTTTGCACTGCCAGAAGCAATTTGGTTGGAACCCGTGTTTGGGGGTATTCACTCTGGGACATTCTGAGGTTGACCTTTGAAGTTCTGTAGTGGAAAAGAACTGAAGGCTGGGGGCTGGGCACTGCAGCTGTTTGTATCTCTTCACAGTTCAGATTTAAATCTAAGAGTTTGGTCTCTTAGGATAGGTAGAGGTTGGCTGACATCAAAACAGAGCTAGCCTGAACTATCTCACCAAGTAGGTCCCAGAATCTCCAGTCAAAACTCTGAAAGGGGCCTTTGTAAGGTTATAGAAGATAAGCCACAATTACAAAGTATAGAGCTTTGGCAAGGGTCTAGCTCTAATGCCTGGGAACCCCAATTCAATCTCACCCTACCAGTTCTAATAACTAAACAGTGGAAAATAAACATGATGTGGACCCAAGAGAAGAACTTTGGCAACATGAATAACCAGAGTAGATCAACCCTCCTAGAAATGACAAAGGAGATACAACTGAAGATGCCATAAATAGACAAATGGCAGCAATGTCAGAAACTAAATTCAGAATTTCGATTATAAATGAGATAAATAGAATGGAAGAAAAGATGGAAATTGAATTTCAAAGAATAATTCTAAAGTTATCTCAAGAAATTAATGAATTCAAAGCCCAAGTCACCAAAGATATGAACATAATGAGAAAAGACATAGCAGAGCTCAAGGAAACAAAAAAGTTAGTTGAGGAGCTCCAAAATACAGTAGAATCCCCCAGTAACAGAGTTGGCCAGGCAGAAGAAAGGATCTCTGAAACTGAGGACAAAGCTTTTGAATGTTCCCAAACACTCAAAAAGGTAGACAAATGGAGAGCAAAAACTAATCATTCCCTGAGAGAGTTGTGGGATCACTCCAAAAGATCAAACATTCATCTCATATGAATTCCCAAAGGAGAAGAGGATGGGCCTAAAGGTATAGATGCTCTACTCCAAGAGATTTTGGAGGATAATTTCCCAATGATTGCAAGCGATACAGAACTTCAGATAGCAGACAGTTTCAGAACCCCAGCAATACTCAATCCAAATAAATCATCTCCTACACTTTGTAATTAACCTTGCCAAAGTTAAGATGAAGGAGAAAATTCTGCAAGCAGCCAGACATAAGAAAAGCATCACCCACACAAGGAGAAATATCAGAATAACTGCAGATCTCTCAGTTGAAACGTTTCAAGCCAGATGATGGTCATCAACCTTCAAGCTCTTAAAACAAAACAACTTCCAGCCCAGGATCCTCTATCCAGCTAAACTGAGTTTCATTTGTGATGGAGAAATCACATACTTTAATGACATAGACATGTTAAAGAAATTTGCCATAACTAAACCAGCTCTCCCAGATATTCTCAGACCCATTCTCTGCAATGACTAACTCAATACTCTACCTCCAAAGACCTTCACTCAGAAATTTTTGAAAAAAAAAAAAAAAAAAAACTTCCACAGTGGTGAAAGGATTACAAGAATCTCACCTTCTGTTAAAGGATAAAAATATAGAATCAGGGTGAAGGGATAGACTTGTATAATACAGGCAAATGAAAACCAGAAAAAAGCAGTGGTTGCAATTTTAGCAGCAGATACAATTGGCTTTAAACCAACAAAGATAAAGAAACATAAGGAAGGTCACTACATATTTCTCAAGAGAAACACCCAACATTTATGCACTCTACCAGAATTCTCCTCAATTCATAAAGCAGACCCTAATGGATATGGACAACTTCATATCTTCCTGCACTATAATAGTCAGAGATTTTAACACCCCTTTGACAGTTTTGGATAGATCCTCCAAGAAAAAACTAAACAAAGAAATATTAGACTTAAACCTGAAACTAGAAAAAAATGATCTTTACAGACCTCTACAGAACATCTTACCCTAATAAAACTGAATATATATACATTCTTCTCATCAGCCCATGGGTCATCCTCCAAAATAGATCATATCCTAGGACACAAGTCTAACCTCAGCAAATTTAAAAGCATAGAAATTATTCCTTGTATCTTCTCAGACCACCGTGGAATAAAAATTGAACAAAACAGCAATAGGAATCTCCATACTCAAACAAAGTCATGGAAGCTAAATAATCTTAGGCTGACTGATAGCTGTGTGAAAGATGAGATTAAAAAGGAAATCACCAAATTTTTGGAACTAAATGATAATGAAGGCACAAATTATTAAAACCTGTGGGATACTGCAAAGGCAGTCCTAAGAGGGAAATTTATAGCATTGGAAGCCTTCTTTTCAAGAAAACAGAAAACGACTTAATGGATCATCTCAAGCAACTGGAAAAGGAAGAATGTTCCGACCCCAAACCCAGCAGAAGAAAAGAAATAACCAAAATTAGGGCAAAATTAAATGAAATTGAAAACAAAAGGATCATTCAGAAGATCAATGAAACAAAGACTTGGTTTTTTGAAAAAATTAACAAAATTGATAAGCCTTAGGCCAACCTCACCAGAAATAGAAAAGTAAAATCTCTAATATCATCTATCAAAAATTATAAAGTAGAAATAACAACAGACATTTCAAAAATTCAAAAAATCCTCAATGACTACTACAAAAATCTCTATTCCCAGAAATATGAAAATCTGAAGTAAATGGATCAATACCTGGAAGCACGCCACCTTCCTAGACTCAACCAGAAAGAATTAGAAAACTTGAATAGACCTATATCAACCACTGAATAGCATCATCAATGCTAAATCTCCCTAAAAAGAAAAGTCCAGGACCAAATGGCTTCACATCTGAATTCTATCAAACCTTTCAAGAGGAACCAGTACCTATGTATTAATAATAGAACATTTTCCAAAGCATAGACAAAGAAGGAATACTTCCCAACACATTCTGTGAAGCAAATATCACCCTTATACCCAAACCAGGAAAGGATCCAACAAAAAAGAAAATTATAGACCAATATCATTAATGAATACCAATAAAAAATATTCAATAAGATCTTAGCAAACAGGATTCAACAACACATCAAAAAAATTATA
The DNA here is from genome assembly GCA_963574355.1 of Loris lydekkerianus. Taxonomy (NCBI): domain Eukaryota; kingdom Metazoa; phylum Chordata; class Mammalia; order Primates; family Lorisidae; genus Loris; species Loris lydekkerianus. The sequence goes on from CAUYPK010002481.1 coordinate 27,048, forward strand.
CACCACGATCAAGTTGGTTTTATTCCAGGGTTACTGGGTTGGTTCAACATACACAAATCTATAAATATAATACATCACATCAATAAAATAAAAGACAAAGACCATATGATTCTCTCAGTTGATGCAGAAAAAGCCTTCAATAATATTCAGCATCCTTTCATGATCAGAATTCTTAAGAAAATAGGCATAGAAGGGACATTTCATAAAGTTATAGAGGCCATCTACAGCAAACCCACGGCCAATATCATATTGAACAGTATAAAATTGAAAACATTTCCACTCAGATCAGGAACAAGGCAAGGATGCCCACTGTCTTGTCTCCATTGCTATTTAACATAGTAATGGAAGTCTTAGCCATCACAATCAGGCAAGAGAAGGCGATCATGTGTATCCAAATAGGGTCAGAGGAGATCAAACTCTTACTCTTTGCTGATAACATGATCTATACCTGGAAAATCCCAGGGGCTCAACTTCAAAATTCTTAGAAGTGATCAAGGAATACACCAGCATCTCAGGATATAAAGTCAATACTTACAAGTCAGTAGCTTTTATATACACCAACAATAGTCAAGCTGTAAAAAAACAATCAAGGACTCCATTCCTTTCACAATAGTGCCAGATGACCCTATCCAATCCAATACTGCCTCATCACTCCCTATTCTCTTGCTTGAAGTCTTTTTCTTTCTAACATTTATCACCATATAAGGTTATGCTGTTTATTAATTGATTTATTTATTTTCTGTTTCCTCCTACTGTATAACCTGCATGGGGCAGGGATTATGTTTATCTCACTTACTATGGGATTACTATCCTCAGAACGTTGTTTATTACGCCATAGGCACTCAGTAAATGTGTTGAAAAAATGAGTGCATCAATAAACGTGAATTATAAGATGCCATTGTAAGATGCACCACAAGTGTATTCTCACCAATCCCCCTCCTTCATCTTACAATGGTATATGTGAAACTTAGTAAATGTAGAATGTAAATGTCTCAACACAATTGTGAAATTGCCAGGAAGGCTATGTTAACCAGTGTGATATAAACGTGTCAACCGGTCTGTGAAACTAATGTATGATGCCCTATGATCA
>CAUYPK010002483.1:0-12661 GCA_963574355.1 Loris lydekkerianus
AGTATTTTTATAGTTTCATGTCTGAGGTTTAAATCTTTTATCCAGTGAGAGTCTATCTTAGTTAATGGTGAAAGGTGTGGGTCTAGTTTCAATCTTCTACAGGTTGCCACCCAGTTTACCCAGCACCATTTGTTGAATAGGTAATCTTTTCCCCACTGAGTGTTTTTAATTGGCTTGTCAAAGATCAAATAACGGTAAGTAGCTGGATCCATCTCTTGGTTCTCGATTCTGTTCCAGACATCTATTTCTCTGCTTTTCTTTTTTTTTTTTTTTTTTTGAGACAGGTCTCACTCTGTCACCCTCGGTAGAGTGCTATGACATCATAGCTCACAGCAACCTCAAACTCTTGGGCTCAAGCTATTCTCTTGCCTCAGCCTCCCAAGTAGCTGGGACTACAGGCTCCCACCACAACACCTGGCTATATTTTAGAGACGGAGTCTCACTCTTAATCAAGCTGGTCTCCAACTCCTGAGCTCAGCCAATCCACCTGCCTTGGACTCTCAGAGTGCTGGGATTACAGGCGTGAGCCACCAGGCCTGGCCTAATTTATATTTTCTTATGTCAATGAAAAGTGCTCTGAAAATATCTTGCTGGCCCTGGAGAACTGTCACTTTTCACAAGCAGCATTTGTACTCGTTGGCATCGAGCTCCCTCTCCTTTGGGATGTGCTTCGTAATCACGGTCCTCACTGATGTACGCTGAGATGATTCAGCGCTTTGACATTTACAGATGGGGCAGCTGGTGTAGGAGCCAATCAAAGGACCTGCTACTGCACCAAAACATAGCAGTCTAAGAATAGCCCAGAATTCCCACAGGGGCACCAGTCCCTTTGGAGATAATTTCTTCAGTCCATTTACTTACCAGGAGGATGTCTGGAAATTCTCTTTGTGCTGTGTTCATCCCAGTGACAGATGAGAAGGATAGAAAAGACAAAAGACATTAGGTAGGGGTAACAAAGATTACCAAGAAGAAGTGGATGTATGGCCATTAGTGGTCTTATTTTGGTCAGATGTTTATTACATGTCCACCAAGTGCTGCGCTCTGGCTGCCTGTGCACATGCAGGGTAGTAATGCACTCACAGAAGGCATCTACTGCAGCAGGACTAACAACACGTCAGAGAATGAGAAGGATAAAGGCATCTTCAATCCAGCAGTCTATGACACTATTTCCCAGCAAGAACAGCTTGGATGCCTCATGCCTGTAATCCTAGCACTCTGGGAGGCCAAGACAGGAAGATGGCTTGAGCTTAGGAGTTTGAGACCAGCCTGAGCTAGAGCGAGACCTGGTCTCTAAAAGAAGCTGGGCATTGCACCTGTAGTCCCAGCTACTAGAGAGACTGAGGCAAGACAATCACTTGAGCCCAAGACTTTGAGGTTGCTGTAAGCTAAGACACCACAGTACTGTACCTAAGGTGACAGGGCGAGAAACTCGTGTCTCAAAAAAAAAAAAGATTTAGGCCTAAGATTCCACATTGAGAATTCTGGTTTTAAAATTCTGAAAGGAGTATTTTCACTCCCAAATCAATTTAGTATATGAATAAAATTAGAGATGCAAACTCCTTTACCTCTTACTAGTAGGTTTACGTCTTAGATTTCTAGTTGGAAACCCCAAATAGGACTTTCAATGGATTTTGATGTAAGGAAAACACCAAGAACCGGAAAAAAACTTGAGCCAATGTGAAAAGCAAAGTCAAAAATCAAAGAATAACAAAACCTACAGTTAATTCTAAGCTTTGGCCAGACATACCACCTGAATCACAGGATATTCATTCATTGACTTGATAAACACATGCTGAGCACCCACTATGTCCCAGGCATGGGAGATTCAGCAGTGAACTACAGAGAGGAGAGGTCCCGCTGCTGTGCAGCTTGCATTCACTCTGGGGTTAGTAACATGAAGGTGTGAGAGAGCACTTTTGACTAAAAGAAAAGCAAATGCAAAGGTCCTGCAGTAGGACAAACTTGCCCCACTTGAGGAACTGAAAGGACAAAGTGGCTATCAGATGCCATGTAAATGACTACAATATGAGGTAGAACATGACAGAAACCCCTAAGAGAGATGCTGACAGAGCTATGGGAGTCAAACAGGGCTTGGGAGAGGCTCTGGGGCATTCTAGGCTCGGAAGTGTGAGTCAATGTGCTGAAGGAGAGGAAGGCAGGACAGGTGTGGATGGCAGCTGACTCCCACGCAGGGAACTCCAGGCAAAGAAGCTGGAGAGAGGATGGGGCAGACCATGGATGCCAGATAGCAGAGGGCCCTCTGCACACCGGCTGAGCAGTCTGCACGCCACTCAGCAGCAATTGGGACCCCTGAGGATACATCCTTAAAAGGGGAGGGAGACCTGCCATTTCACCTGAGTTGGACTTCTGAGAGAGAAACCCGGCAGCCCCACAGATCTATCAGCTCTGGGAAACTTCAAGGACTTCTAATGCAGTTAAATGAAAATCACAACTTTGGGAATGGCGGTAGATTTCTGAATTCCAAGTCGAGTTTGCCTGCATGGTGATGGGGACTTAACCTCTTGCTATCAGGGTTTTCAGTGTTCCTGGAGCATGTGGCCTCACCCATCAGTGTCAGCAGCCCCTGCACTTTTCCCCCATTAATTACATATGCATGTATGAGTGACAGGTTTGCTGTGTCTATGGCACTAGACTCCAAGCCCCATAAGTGGGCAGGCAGCATCCTCTGCACAAAGTCCTAATGGCTAGAAAGTGACACTCTAGCATGCCAGACCCAGCTGTCCCCAAAAGTCCCTGGAGGGGAGGGAGGCAGGGCCCTCCCACTCTCTGCTGCAGAGACTGCTTTGCCCCCTCAGGGTCCCGCAGGCACCCCTCCTAACCTCGGTTACCTAGGAGTGGTGGGAGTACAGGTGTTTTTTACTCTCCTACTTAGAATCATCTCGTTTCAAAATTTCCAAGAGCTTTTATATAATAATAATGGGGAAAAATCAACATACTGTATTATCAAAGAACCCTTTTAAAGGTAGCGTTTCAAAAGCAATGAACCAGAACCTTGAAGAAACAATCATTTTTTTCCAAAAAACTTCCTTCCCTCTCCAGGGCAGATGGAGAGAGACAATGAAATGCTTATTCCTTTTAGGACAGGCTGGGACACCCCCATAAAGTCTGTGAATAACAGCAAGGTGCCAGCTACAGAAGTGACAGTCCCCCACCTCCGCTTCCCATCAGACCCACCTAGGGAACTTGTGAAGCTCTTGCTGCCAAGGTACTGCCCTCCGGGATCAGATCAGAATAGGCTGAGGCAGGAATTGAGCAACGGTGTTTGTTAAAACTCCCCAGAAGGCCCAGGGTACAGTTGGGCTGGGTGTCACTGACCCTAACAAAGTCCCCACACTCCTCCAGAGGGGAGGCCCCCAGACCAGGAGTCAGCCTCCCCCTTTATTAACTGAGATCCCAACACTCGCCTCCTCTCTCATTAATCTCAGGTGATTGCTGCCTTGTTCCCCTCTCTAAGAGGCTGGAAAAGCCCCAGGCTCCCCTCGAGTGTGCAAAGTGTGGTGGGCCCAGGTGGGATTGATGCTCACATTGCAGAAGAAACATCCCCCAAACAGCGAGCTTGCCAGTTGGCTTCGTGTGGACTGTCCTTTTGTACTGTTTTTAGAATGTCGGGGATTTATGGCCGTAGTGATTTGTACTGACCCAGGGGAAACCATTGAGGGATTAATCTAATTAAACAAGGACAAAAGAATAAATACAGACTGGGTTCTGACAAAACAATTTTGCTGTTTTTCTGGCAGTGGTCACTTCCTTTTGAAATAAATACAGATGTTTTTGGAAGATTCCTTATGCTTTTGGAAAACAGCACTTCTTTTAGCCGGGAGGATTCTGCTGAAGGATGAGAAGCTCTGGGTTCTGAGCACCCATTACCCCGCACACCCTTCCACCTTCCCCACGTGGTGACCTGCACTGACTGCTCACAGCCCCCCGGCACATGTCACCCGCTCAGGGATGCCTTCTCCAGGTTGACTGCCTTTAGGTTTCCTACCCTGGGCTCCCAGAGCCCCAGAGACATGGCTGGGCCTAGCATGCATGCCTTTATCCCATGACACTGGGAGGACTTGATCACACGTCTGTCTGTCTGCCCCCTGATAGCATGAGCTGGTCTGACCCAGAGCCTAGTGTGGAATCCCAGCACACATGTGGTTGGTCTCCTAAAGTGTTCATTTGCTGAATGATGACAAAGGCCCATGTGCTTCACTTCCCAACAGAGATGTTCCCAAAGTCCTAAAAATACATTTCATCAGAAATGAGTCCTAGGAAGACGAGTGAGATTGGAACAAAACTCTCTCCAAGTCTGTGTCTCTCCTCCTCCCCAGCAAGAGGTATTCCTGTACCAGAGGAGGGCTCAGAGTACAGAGACATCGGACAGACAGCCAGACATCACCAGAACTGCCAGGACAGCAAGGGAACCTGTGTGCCTCCTATTACCTGCCACAGGGCTTGGCACAGCCCATGCCCACGTTATACCAACAGACTCGTCAGGGGTTCCTAATTCATCACTCCTACCTAGGCTGTGCGCTCCATGAGGGACAAGGCCATCTCTCATGAGTCATGGCTTCCCTGTGGAGCCTGGATAATACCATGCATTCACATAGCCAGGGCTTAGTGGCCATCTGTTAATTTGATTTGGCAGCCTCTCTTCCTGGTCAGCCTACAGCAGTGTCTCAATTAATGAATGTCACTGGGCAGAAATGGGACAGCTGGGAAGAAAGCGAAGTGCTCTTTAACTTCCCTTTAGCATAGCTAACTTTTACCTTGGGGTCAAGGATGGCAGCAGAAACTTAGAAGTCATGGGGCACCTCCCTCTCCTGAACCTTTCAGATGCAATCAATCCTCAGGTCCCACTGACCCACTTTTCTTCACCTCCCCTGCCAACGTGGAGCCACCATCATCTCTCAACTAGAAAACCATGGCAGACTCTTAACTGGTCTTATTGTATCCATCCCAGCCCAGGGTTCCCCTGCAGTCAAGAGTTATCAACTCCTGCTTCTTGTCTGCTTAAAACTCCCACTGCTCTAGGATGAAGTCCAAATCTCTAGTATTTGGTCAGGGTACTGCACAAGCCATCCCTTCACCTCTCCAATCTTTTTCCAGTGGTCCCTCTTGTTTTCTCTATTTCATCAACTTTCCTCTCCATTTTCCAAATGAAGCTTTTTCATGCCTCAGGGCCTTTGCACATGCCTTTCCTTCTTCCTAGACTGTTCACACCCCTTTCTTGCCTCCTTTTCACTCATTTAACTCTTCTATACCGTTGGGATTCACTTTAAAGGCTATGTTTTCAGGGGACTCTTACCCATCAGGGGTCAAGTCTTCCCTCAACGTTTCTCTTTGTAGTCCTCACCACTGTTATAAGTTAATACTTAATTTGAGATGGATCATTTCACATCTGTCTCTCCTGTCACATGAGGGCAGCCACCATGTTTGTCTTATTCAACACTCTAGCTCAAATATCTGGCATGTGGTCAATTTAAAAAAATTGTGAATGATTGAATTAATCTGTTCAATCATGACATGGATTGTGCTGGAAAACAATAGTGAATAAAACATATCAAAATAAATAAATCCCTTGCCTCATAGGGCTGATAGCCTGTTGGAGGAATCAGTAGTGTGCTGGAGGCAGGTGTACTGACTACAGAGATGTACGTTTCTTCCCAAGTCTCCATTCAATGAGGCCAAGTGGGTAGCTCTGAAAAGGCCATGGTGGGAATATTTACACCATGGAAACTGGCCAACACTTCAAATCAGAGCTTTTTTCCTCAAGAGCCGATTGTTAAACATTTACCAGCACATCACTGATAGGGAATCAACAATAAGCAAAATAAATAGGTAAAATATGTGATATGTTACAAGCAGGAAAGAGGGGTTGAGCATGTCCAGAAAGCAGGGCTTCCATTAAATAGTGTAATGAAATGAAAAGATGTTGTACAAGGACTGGAAGAAGATGGTAAGTAAAAAGGGACAAAGGGGCCCAGCATTGGGGAAGGGCAGGAGGGAGGCAGGCCACTGAAAAGAATATTGAATTTGGAGCCAGACTTGGCCACAGTTGGGTGACCTGCATGACTTCACATAAAAAATATTTTATTTACAGGGTTAAATGAGATGATTTGATGGGCAAAGAATCTGATCCACAGCAGGTATAGAACAAACATTAGTTTCCTTCTCCTTTCCCAGATTCAGGGGGAGAGAGAGAAAACTCGTGGTGGTTCAGGCCCATTTAAGCACCAGAGCGAGGTGAACTCCCACCAAATTTTGCCCACATAGCAATTCTAATACAGATGGCTTTACTTTATTGGATGCCTATGAAAATGCAAATATGGATGCGGCAGTCTCTGGGTTACGAACAAGACAGGTTCTGTAGGTTTGTTCTCAAATTGAATTTGCATGTAAGTTGGAATAGGCACATTTACCTATTAACTGTAATAACCCCCGTTTGTAAGTGCGGGTTGCATGTCAGTTGGAGGTATTTGTAATTTTGGGACATACTGCAATAGCCTTTGTGTGTAAGTGCAAGTTGTATGTAAGTGGGATGTTTGTAATTCAGGGTCTGCCAGTATTAGAATAAAAAAAATTTTTTTAAGTATCTTTAGCTAAGTTGCGGTTTTTGAGTTCTATGCTTAGTTGCTCTGATACAGTGAAGTAGGCAATTTTGAATTTTATACACAGTACCAAAGATCTGGCCAAGTTTGAGCCATGCCCTGCTAGAGGGCAACCATTAGCACATACCTACGCATCTGATAGTCAGCAAAATCGGCTTGCTTTTAGTTCCTGGAGTACTTTATGAGGCATGGTAACTCATTCATCCCAGGTGGAAGTAATTAGTTAGGATTTGTTAGCTAAGAGCTCCGAAACTGTGCTCAAATTCATCCACAGTGCTTCCCAGAGGCCCCCGTGCGCCCTGCGTTAAAGTGCCTTCCTTCACATGTGATCTCAGCTCAGAGAACTTGAAAACTTTCATCTGGCTGCACTGGACAAGGGACACACTGGACAAAGACTGAGGCCACTGTGGCCAAAGCTAAATCGAAGGGTTTTTATGAGCTTTTCAGAATTTTAGACAAACCGCACTGTATGTGCTGTTGATTCCAACAACAGTTCAAGCTCTCCTTTGGCGTTAAGGCAAATGAACACCTTTGTAAGACACTCTCCACTTTTTATAGCTCTTGCTGTTATTTAACCCAAGACATAGAAATTATTTATCACAGCATGCAAGAAAGAGAAATGTGTTATTAGGACTCTTAGTTCACTCAGCTGGGGAACAGTGGGGTCTCTGCCCACTCCCCCCAGAAAGTCTACTCAGAGCGAGAGCTCCACAAATCCAAAAAGCCTGCATTTTAGGGAACACCCCCTTCCTTTCATAATGTCTGAAAGCACTAATCTTATTTTGACAACTGTGAGTTTGGATTTAAAGACTTTCAACAGTAAGTCTGAGTCATCAGCCTGATGCCTCCCTCTACACTGAAAAAAGGAAAAAAAGAAAAAGAAACAAAATAAACCCAATGTCTCAGGCAAACCCCAGCTGGGCCTGATCTCTTTCTTACCCCCCAGCAGTTGAATTCACTTTTCTATCCACTAACAAGATTTTGGTTTTCTTTAGGGAAGGGAAAAAAAGGAAGAGGGAAGCTCTCAAAACAAAGTTAAAATACAGGTAAAAATGATTGGATGAGGTTGATCAAAATAAAAATAAAGGTAAATAATGCCCTACCCTTGCAGAGGGTCTTTCAGTTTCCAAACAGCTATCACATCATTATGTTCTTAATATAACCCCCCGCCCAGGTGGACTGTCCCAAGGAGAAACCTGGCTTAAAACATCTAAGTCAATGGTCCTCAAACTGTGTATATCAGAATTCCCTGCAGAGCTTGGGAAAACCCACATCCCTGGGCTTTGCCCACAGAAGTCCTGATTTAAGTCTAGGGTAGGCCTGGGAACTTGCATTTCTAATAAGTTCTCTGCAAAGCTGATGCCACTGTCCAGGAGACCAGGCTTTGAGAACCACTTGTCTGGGTGCTCATGAAAATAGCAAAGCAGAGAAGCTGTACAAGGTTCAAGCTGGTGTTCTATGACGTGTATAATTCTTTCATGACTGGCATTTTTCCACTCACATTTAGCCAGCTCAATTCTCCCATGGGGTTCTTCTAATCATCTAGATTCCTTTTTTGTTTTTAATAAAACCCTGTGCCCTGGCACAGCCCAAGGGTGAGCAAATTACATGGAATGATCTCTAAGCTCCGGCCCAGCAGCCAGGGTGCAGAGGCGGCTGGATGACAGCATCTCCCCCACTCTGCAGGGAAAGCAGCCCCTTCTGCTCACGGTGGTCTCAGCAGCAGCTGGGGGGCGTTGCTGCTGACTGAGCAGCTCAGGCGGCTACTCTGAGTGAGCAGGGCTTGTTCACCCTTCTGCCCTTCTCCATGCTCTGACTGTGGGCTGCCCTGAAGTCACACCCTGACCTTCACTTTCCACACCCCCTTCTCCCTCCAGGATTTCATCCATCTTCAGGGTCAATGACCACCACCAGGCATGTCTCACCCAAGCCTTTTCCTTGAACTTGAATTCTCCATCTCCAGCTGTACCACTTGGGTGGGCTTCCCCTGGATACATCAGTGTGCCCTCAAAACCAGAGTTCCTTACTGAAATTATCTGTCAGTCTCAATTACTATCACCCATACCCACACCCCTCTCATCAGATGGCATAGACTCCTCCCAGCACTGAGATTGTCACTGTGCTTTCCTAATTAATCTGTGGGCCTAAGAAACACATACACTGAATTGATTGAACTGACTAGAATTGTACGCTGATTGCATCTTTCATATGCAATGGGGAAGGTCACAAGAGAAACCAAGATCTAAGTGTGTCTTGGGTCCCAAATATCTGAGTAACACCCTACACAGGTGCCTGGCCCACAGAGCAGGAGCCACACCGAGGGACTGACCGACGGAATAAATGAGTGATGGGATCTCACCGCCCCCACCTACTTCTACTCCAGTGCACACATTATTGGTGGCCCCAGTTTCTACAATGTGGTTTGCCCTTGACACCTGTAGTCAGCTCCCTCTACTCAACAAAGGACACGATTGGAACTCAGCTTGAGAATCAGATCACTCCATAATTTGTCCCAGTTTACATTCCTTCTCTTATTTCCCACTGATGTGCCAAACATTATGTCAGAAAAGCAGCCTAACCTTGCTTCCTGGCTCTTTTTCTCATAGCGTTTTGTCTTAGCACCCCATACTTCTGAACCTTGTTCTGATTAATGTAGCTCAGCTTTACTGAGTTATAACCAGCATACAATAAACTGCACATATTTATACTGTACAACTTGATAAACTGGCATATCACTATGTCATCACCACAAGATAATGAGCATAGTCATCACCCCCAAAGTTTCCTGAACCCGCCTCTGCTCTCCCCTCCACTCCCGCACCTGCTAATTTGCTCTCTGCCATTACTGATTAGATCCCTTGTCCTAAAATTTCATATCAATCACACGGGTAGGTAGTGTTTTGGTCTGGTTTCTTGCATTCAGCATGGTTCTTCTGAGATACATCCAGGATGCTGCGTGTGTCAACAGTGCATTCTTTTCCTCCTAAATAGTGTGACGTTGTATGCACGTTGTATGCACCCATTCACCTGCTCATGGACACGTGGGTTGTTTTCAGTCTGGGGCTTTTACAAGTAAAGCTGATGTGAACATTTGTGTTCAAATATTTGGACATAAATTTTCATTTCTTTTGAGTAAATATTTAAAGGTGAAATAGCTGGGCCATATGGTAGGTAAGTAACTGTGTAAGAAACTGCTGAACCGCTATGCAAAGTGACTGGACCATTTCGTACAACCATTGATAGTGTCTGAGAATTGTAGATCCCAACTCTGCCATATGGGCAGAGTGAAGATTTTAAAATCTATCCATTCTAGTGGAGGTATACGGTATTTCACTGTGGTTTCTCTTTGCATTTCCCTAATGTCTAAGAATACGGAGCAAATCTTCATGTGCTTCTTTGCCATCCGTGTGTCTTGTTTAGTATCTATTCAAATCTTTTGTCCATTTTTAATGGGTTGTCTTCTTGTTAGAATTCTTTATTTTCTAAAGTCTTTGTTGAATATATGTTTTGGGAATGTTTTATCCCAGTTTGTGGCTTGCTTTCTCACTTTAGTAGCAGCAGATTTTAAAGAGAGTAAATGTTTTAATTTTGACAAAGTTTATTAATTAACCTTTCTACCTTTGTCAAAAATCATTTCACCACACACATTAGGGCTTATTTCTATATTCTATTCTGTTCCATTGACCTCTATGTCCATCTTCACACCAACACTATGACTATTGCTTTATTTTTATTTTATTTATTTATTTAGTTTTTTTGAGACAGAGTCTCACTATGTCGCCCTGGGTTGAGTGCTGTGGCATCACCGTTCACAGCAACCTCAATCTCTTGGGCTTAAGTGATTCTCTTGCCTCAGCTTCCCAAGTAGCTGAGACTACAGGCACCCACCACAACACCCAGCTATTTTTGTTGTTGTTGAGATTGTCTTTGTTGTTTAGCTGGACTGGGCTGGATTTGAACCTGGCAGCCTGGGTGTATGTGGCCAGCGCCATAATCACTGTGCTACAGGCGCCAAGCTGACTATTGCTTTATAGTTAGTCTCGAAATCAGGTAGTTTAACCCCTCCAGCTTTATCTTTTTCAAAGTTTTAGACAACCCTCTTATTCACACATTCCATATTTGTGAATCTGCCTACTTGCTACAATTTGCTTAAAACCTAAAATCAATACTGGTGGCATTTTCTTAGCCACTCATGGACATGTGCAGAATGACAAAAAAGAAATTGAGTTGCGGGCAGCGCCTGTCGCTCAAAGGGGTAGGGCGCCAGCCCCATATGCCAGAGGTGACGGGTTCAAACCCAGCCCCAGCCAAAAACTGCAAAAAATAAAACAAAATTGAGTTGCCCAATACACATTTCCCAGGTAAGATTAAATAAGCAAAACCCTCTTCATGTTTCAGCTCTTGTCCTATAAACCGCTTTCATCCTGTAGTCTATCTAGTGCCACATTTTATTGCATTTTTGTGCTTTTTATTGGTGTTCTCCCTGTTTAAAATGGCCCCCAGGAGTAGTGCTGAAGAGCTGTCTAGTGTTCATAAGTACAAGAAGGCTGTAATATACCTTATGGAAAAATATGTATGTGCGATAAGCTTCATTCAGCATGAATAACAGTGCTGTCAGCTTTAAGTTCAATGTTAAAGATCAGGAATACATATTCAATAAAATGTCTTTAAACAGAAACACACATCAAATAAGGTGACGTATTAACAGATGAATGTTGTGACCAGAAGCTCTCAGGCACCTAATCCTATATTTCCTCTAGAAGAAATGGTTCAGTATTTGCTAATTTAATGCTCATATTTTATCCTGGGAGTAATGAGAATTAACTGTATTTGACTATTCTAGGTTTTCTTTGCTTATTTTATTTTAATTTAATTTTAGAGATAGGGTCTCATTTTGTCACCCATGCTGGGGTGCGGTGGCTCTATCATAGCTCACTGTAAACGCCAACTCCTGGGCTCAAGGGACCCTCTTGCCTCAGCCTCTTGAGTAGCTGGTACTATAAATGCTCGCCACCATGCCCAGCTATTATATATGTATTAGAATCAGGTTGTCAATTTCTTAAAAAAAAAAAAAAAAGTCTGCCAGAATTTTGATGGGTATTACCTTGAATTTATAAATCAATTTGGAAAGAACTGGAATCTCGGCTATATTAAGTTTGCTAAGCCCTCCCATTTATTTAAGTCATCTTTAATTTATCTCAGAAGTCTTTTGTACTTTTCAATGTATCGATCATACATACTTTTTAAATTTTTCCCTAATTTACATATTTTATGCTATTGTAAATTATATTTTAAATTCTCAATTTCTGACTTTTGTGGCTAATATATAGAAATAATAAAGTAATTTTTATATTTACTTTTTATCTTGCAACCTTGCTAAACTCATTGTTAGTTTTAGTAGCTTTTTGGACAATTCCTCAGCCTTTCCATAAAGGCAATCACATAGTCTGTGCAGAAAGACAGTTTTACTGGGCAGCGCCTGTGACTCAGTGGGTAGGGTGCCGGCCACATACACCTAGGCTGGTGGGTTCGAGCCCAGCCTGGGCCAGCTAAACAATGAAAATTGCAAAAAAAAAAAAAGACAGTTTTACTCTTTCCTTAAACTATATGACCCCTAATTTCTTTTTCTTTCATTATCACACCAGATAAACCCTCTAATACAATGATGATAGAAATGGTGAGTTTTGTTCCTTATTCTTTATCATAGGAGGAAATCATTTAGTCTTTTACCCTTGAGTATGATGTTAGCTGTAGATTTTCTCATAGGTGCTATTTATCAGGTTGAAGTATTTCCTTTTTATTTGTAGTTTGCTAAGAGATTTATTTATTTATTTATTTATTTTTGCAATTACATTCTATTTTTATTTTTTATTTATTTATTTTTTTTTATGATAGATAAAAATATGCACCATAGATGTGGCCTGACCCATTACCCTCCCTCCACCCAAACCTCCCCCCTCCTTTCCCCTTCCTTGGTCCTTTCCCCATAGTCTTGTGCTATAGTTGGGTTATAGCCTTCATGTGAAAGCTATAGTTTAGCTTCA
>CAUYPK010002485.1:0-15159 GCA_963574355.1 Loris lydekkerianus
GATTCAACCAACTGCAGATGAAAAATATCCCTCCAAAATTAATGCAAATTTTAAAACAATACAACTGTTTACACAGCTTTCACCTTAGACTGGGTATTATAAGAAATCTAGAGGTGATTTAAAGGACATGAGAGGTTGCGCACAGGTTATGTAAGTACTATGCCATTTTAGATCACAGACTTGAGAATACACAAATTTTGGTATTTGAGGAGGTCCTAAAACCAGTACCCTCACCCGCAGCCTCTGCGGATACTGAAGGAGATTGTAATTACTGCTGTGACATGTGCTGGGAAGTTTTTAACTGAACAACCTGGCTCAGGCTCCTAGATGAAGAATTCAGAATGCCCCAGCCACACATAGAACCACAGGGGAAAAGAAACAAGGCCAGGAACAGTGGCTCATGCCTGTAATCCTAGCACTCTAAGAGGCTGAGGCAGGAGAATTAATTGAGCTCAGGAGTTTGAGACCATCCTGAAGAGTGAGACCCCATCTCTACTAAAAATGAAAAAAAAAGAAAGAAAGAAAAGCAAGCTAGGTGTAGTAGAGGGCTGCTGTGGTCCCAGCTACTCAGGAGGCTGAGACAGGAGATCTCTTAAGCCCAAGAGTTTGAGGTTGCTGTGAGCTATGACACCACAGGGCTCTAGTCTGGGCAACAGAGTAAGACTTTACCTCAAAAAGAAAAAAAGAAAGAAAAGAAACAAATAACAGTCCATCAAAAACCTGCGTTCTCAATAGCAGATGAGTTATCTGCCCTGCAGCCTTAGCAGCATCCAAGCAATGATTTCATTTCTCAGCACAAATCACTGAAAACAATGCAAAGCACAGAAATTCAGCCAGACCATTCCCACAGCATCTGTAAAAATGGCCTAACATTGCACAATGCCCAGGATTTACTAGGTACTATTCTGAGAGTGAAAAGTGCAGCACATCACAGCCTGTGCCTAACTGGTATTGAGGTTCAGCTTAAATAAAATAAAATTCACCAGAGGTCTCAAACTCAAATGGGTACAGGAACCACTAAATGAGAAAGCAGTCTCAGGGGACCAGGCCAAACAAGGAGGCACGTGCCCAGATGAAGGGGCTCCTCAATCACCTGGGATGATTTTTAAATTTCTGAAAGAAGTTAGATTTTTGTATGAAATCTTTAGATCTTTAAATGTGGGAATGAAAGAAATGTATTTAAAGCACACTCTAGGCTGAACAAAATATATGTGCCATCCAAATTCACTCAGCAGGTTTGTAGTGTCATATTTAAGCTCTAAAACAGTGCAGCCCTGAACCTCAGTCAAGTCAGAGTCATGACCCTGAGGCCTGGTGTCCACCCCACTGAGGGATACATGGAATGAGAGACTGACCTACCCTTGTAGTTTACAGAAACAAAATGGGCTTGTCAATATCCAACAGCTTTACAGGATTCTCACACCCCTGAGAAGGGGCTTGCCCAAGGTCACTTGGTGAGAGATGGCTGAGTCAAGATCAGAACCCTGGTTTAGTGGGGTGATTTGCCCGGGGTAGTGGCTAAGAGAATTCAGTGGGATCGGCCACACTGAAGCTTCACTCTCACTGTGCCACGCTGGCTCTGTGACCTTGGGCAGCTCTGTTAAGCTCTCTGAGTGTCTCTCATCACTAAATTGGGTGACAACAGTAGATGCAAAACTAGGTGTTGTGTAAATATAGTCTGTGAAGCAAGTTGTACAGATGCTGGCCACATGGTATGTGCTATTTTCCATCCCACGAATGTGTGTTACTATGTTCCTCTTACTGGGGATATAGATAAGGTCCCTTCCTTCATGGAGCAAATAGCTCAGAGGGGGAGACAGACAAGAAGCAAATGAACTAATGGATTTATGAAGTACTAACCCCTGGGTTAAAAAATAAAGTCAGAAAGGGATAGAAAGCCAGAGGAGATGCCATTTTAAAAGGAATGTCAGGGGAAGGCTGTCTGAAAGGTGACATATGAGCTGACATGTGGAAGAAATGAGAGAGCCTGACAAATCTCCAAGAGAAGAGCATTCCAGACTGAGGAAACAGCAAGTCCAGAGGCCCTGAGAGAGGCATGTCTTGTTTGTTTGTTTTTTGTTTGTTTGTTTTGTTTTGTTGCAGTTTCTGGCCGAGGCTGGGTTTGAACCCACCACCTCCGGCATATGGGGCCAAGAGAGGCATGTTTTTGCAGGTGTTCAAGCAACAGGACAGAGTCCATGGTGGTTGGAACCAGGAGAGTAGGGTTTGTTTTCATTTGTTGCAGGAGCAGAATTAAGATAGACCCTGGGGATGAGGGGTTAAAGGTGCTGAAGTTACCGGGAATTTGGTTAGCCCAGAGGAGGGGAGCAAGCACAGCCAGTGAGAGGAAGCCCAAGAGCAAAGTCAAAGGCAGGAGTGAGATGAGCCAGTGAGCAGTGAGGCTTGGGGAGGGGCCTCGGGTGGGCAAACCCTCCTGTCTTGTCCCCACAGGCCTATTCCTCTCTTTCCTCCTCTCTTTCTCCCTCCTCCAACCATACCCGAAACCCTGTGTTTCTCCTGCCTCAGACCCTTTGCACATGCTGTTCTTGCCACCTGGAACTCTCTCTTTCAGAGTCCCACTCCTTTCCCCTCTACTCCTTCCTCCAGATTTCACTTTAGGTGTCTGCACCCAGATGGCCTTCCAGATTCTGATGTGGCCTTCCAGATTCCCCTGGCTGAATTATATCCTCTTCAGAATGTGCCCGATGTCCCTATGCTGCTCCCTGCACACACACACCACACCGTGCTACAGTGGCCAGGCCAGCATGTTCTTCCCCACACCCACTGGCTAGCTTCTTGAGAGGGCAGGGTTGGGTCAGGGTTCAGCTCTACACCCACAGGCCCCACACACCAGAAAAGGGTCTCAACTGGCTGTGGGGAGGACTAAGTGAAGCCGCTGCTCCAAACGCAGGGGAGGGAGAGAAACAGTGAGGCAGGAGGTCCCTGCAGGGTCTAAATAATGCACCCTGGCACTAAGCTTCTCTCCGAATTCAACTTTACCACCGTTCCAGACTCTGCTACAGGTAATGGTGTGTGTAAAGGATTGTTTTGTTCATTCATTCACAAATATTTATCAAGCATCTTCTTTGTACCAAGTAAAAAAGGAACAACAGACATCACAGAGGTCTTGAATACCACTTCCATACACCTCAGTTCTCTCAACAAACGCATCTATTCAGCCGCCTCAATGCACCTAGCATGGGACTGAGGGTGGTAGGGGATATGGAACTATAAAAAGCACCATTCTTTCTTTCAAGAAGATTCTTGAAGATCTAGATTCTTTAAGAGACCACCTTGTAACAAGGATTTGAGGCCAAGAACAAACCTCCAACATTCACTGAAGGCTCACAGTGAGCAAGGTGCTCTAAGGGCTTCCATCCACCCTTGCAGCCCTGCCATGCACCCGCATATTCATTTGACAGGAGTGCATCAAATGTACTGTGTGCCAGACACTGCTCTGGGTCCCAGCAGTTCAGCAATGACAAGTCAGAGTCTCTACTCTCACATAGATGAGCTCTACAGGAGGAAACAAACAAAAAATAAATATGCAATATAAAGTCAAGAGCTCACCAATGAGCAAAAGAAAAATAAAACATAAGGAGATGTGACATTATGCAAAAACCTGAATGAAATAAGAGAGCCAACCATGGGAGACAAACATTCCAGGCAGAGGGAACAGCTGTACAAAATACTAGCAGGCAGATACTACCATTGCCACTTTATAAATAATGGAACCAAGACCCAAGGTCATATAGCTCACAAGTGACAGAATTCAGATTCCAACCAAAGTCTGACTTCAAAGCTCATGATTCTCATCACTAGGTTATACTTTCACTTTCAGAAAAAGAATTTTAAGTATTAAGACTAAGACTTTGCCTTTGCACACTGCACTACCTAGTCACGCATCTTAAAGGTGCTAATAAATATGCCATTACCTCTATCTCCAGATATTTTGTCATTTCAGTTGGATTTCCCTTTGACCCAAGAGTTGATTAATGAGGTCTTAAATTTACAGAAGGTAGGAAGATTTTTTTTTTCTCTCTCAAAAGAAATAAGGATTGAGTCAAACTGAGCAGTGGTGAAACAATCATAATATTTATGTTGCATTTTATAGTTTATGATGCACGTTTATTCTTCTTTGCAGAATCCAATGGGCTTAATTAGGTAAGGAAGATAGGCTTCTCATTTTACACAGCTCAGAAATGTAAATTTCTAACCCAAGACAGCTAGCAAGTGACCAAAATAACTTTACGCTACACCCTACTACAAGCTCCATGAGAGAGATTTGCTGGGTGGAACTGGGTGAGGGCATCCTGAGATGTCTGGGAAATGAAACTGAGTTGTAGTCAGCAGTATGGACTCTGGAGTCACTCTGAGGTTCAAATCTTCATATTCCCACTTACAAGTTGCAAATGCTTTCATCTCTCTAAGCCTCAATTTCCTAACTGTAAAATAGGTAAAATGGGTCTAAATAGTAGGACCTTCCTGATAGGATTGTTCAGAGGATTAAATGAGAGAAAGGCTTCTATCACTCCTCAAATGAAATACAAACACCTTACTCTGTACAGGGCCTGTGCAACGCCATGGGCAGGGCTGCACATGACCTGGCCCCTACCTCACTGGCTGACCACTCCCCCCTGGCTCACTAGCCTCATTCCCCTACTTGATCTTGCAACACACTCACAGCCTTTGCCCTTGCTATGGAACATTTTCTCCACAAAGCTTCTCATTCCTACTCCCTCATGGCATTCCTGTCTTTGCTTAGATACCCTTTTAGAGTAGCTGACATCCCCGGCCAGCATCTCTGTCCCCTGGCCAGGCTGTATTTGCCTTTGGAGCACAACCTACAAGCACCTCATTTACTTATTAGTTAACTTGTTTATTAACTGTCTCCCCTGCAGGTATAAAAGCTCCATGGGGGGCTGGAATTTGGTTTATCTTGTTCGTTACTTGTCCCTAATACCCTCAGCAGCTAATAAATAAACAGGGATAGGAGTCTGAGCTCTGAGCTTCTCACCCCACTGTGTCACCCAAGCAGTTCAACCTTTATATAACATGCCAGAATTTCACAAATTTTGTTTTGTTTTGTTTTACATTTGAAAAGTAATAATATGGATCAAACTACTGGCATCAGACTTATCCTGAAACACTTGCTGAAAATAATAGATCCCTACATCCCCCACCCACCCACTGAATCTTTAGGGGAACCTAGGAATCTGAATATCAACAAACACCCTGGGTAAATCTAAAGTTTGAGTTCTATTTATCTAGAGGACTCTTGGGCTTGGTTGAATCCCATAGTCAGGATTTGAAATGTGCTGATTCTCTAAAACGTTCCTTTGCCTCATGAGTGCACCTCCCAATCGTTTGAACCCCCATTTGAGCTGGCAATTGCCTTTTAAAGAAATGGGGTTCAATGTTTAGGGATAAGGCTGTACAGGCTTTTGCCTGAGAATTCTTCCTTAGTGACTATCAGGACATGGGAAATCATCACATAAAACTTGGATGAAACTGATCATCATTAGACACATAAGCACCCCTCAAACCTCAGACAATAACTGGATCCCCTGAGCATCCTCAGTTTTGTTTATCCTTCCTGAGAGAGCCATTTCACAGAAGCAGTTACTAATTTAAAGTTATATTGTTAATAACAATTGTAAGAGTTCTTCCCACCCTGTGTGACAACCTCGGGTGTGCCACTCAGAGAAAGAACTCCATCCTTGGACTTCTGAGGATCATTGGCAGGACTGGCATCTTCTGGGCTATCTTCCCCTCCTGTGGTGGGTGCAGCCCCAAACTGACAGTTAATTGGATCCAAGGTGGATATGTGACCCTGGCTGAACCAATCCAATTCTTTCCCATAGACTGAAGCTAAAAGTTGTTACTTCAGGCCCAAAGAGCTGAAAACTCAGCACCTTCCTCAGACTTGGAGGCAAAGGTAGCCGCAGGTCAGAGTGAGAGGAATGGTGTTGCCAGGAGTGTAGACATGCACAAAAATATCTGGCTCCCTTGCTCTGCGCTTGGGATCCCAGTGGTGTCCAAATATTCTTACATTCCATTCTCCTTTTGCATGTAAGCTTTAAAAACTCTATTCCCAAAGAGACCCCAAAATGAAAGTCTCAGATATTTACATATGAATGATCCAACAGATAGCTGCTAGTGACTTCCCCAAGTCTTGGTTTCCCCATTTTCAGCAGCCATAAAAACTTCCAAGTTCTCTCCCACCATCTAGGGTTGATAGGATAATAGTAACAGTCTCAGAGCCCTTAAAGAATCTATGCTTTTGCTCTTTAATTTTGTAGGAGATAAACTGAGGCACAGATATGGGATGTGATTTGCTCAAGGTCACACAGCAATTGAATAGAAGGATAGAATATAAACTCAAGTCTCCTGGCCCCTAATGCAGAGCTGCCTCTAGATATCAGGAAAATGCTAAGGATGATTCCTTCTTCTGTCCTTTATCAATTTCCTTCCTTTCCTCTTTCCTACCTTTTTCTACTTTAAAAAAAAAAAAAAAAATGACAGATGTTTCTAGAAGAGCCAGAATGGAAAGAAGGGAAGAAACTCAGTGGTTAAGATTTCAAACTCTTGGATAAAGAAAAGCCGGGTGCAAATCCTACTTCCTACCTGATCTGAAGAAGAGAATGTAACATCTTTATGCCTTAGTTTTCTCACCTTCAAAATATCAAAAATATTTACTTGTGAGGATGAAAGGAGAGAGGGCACAGTACCTGGCGGATGGTAAGAGTTCATTCAACAGTAGCTGAACTGGTGTTATTATTGTTGATGACGATGTCATTATTAGCCATGCAGACAAAAGAACAGAATGAAAATTAGGTCACATCTAAAAGAAAGGAGGCTGCAGGCAAGTGAAGACTTAATAAAGACTGAAAGTCAGAGTTACCACCCAGCCACTGTCCTCCCTCTGACACGTGGTCAGTTCAGTTATGCAAGACAAAGTAAGTTTTAATTTCAGTCAGAATCCATGAAGCCACTCAGCAAGTTTCTGGAGCATTTATCCCTCTTTGCCCAGGCAATACAAATAGAGCCACTGAAAGAGCCATAGACACAAAGAAAATAAAAAGATGAAGAAAGATTTATGAACAAAGATACACATCAAAAGTAGTTTTAAAAAAGAAAAGCTGGCATCAGCCAAAATGCCTGCAAACCAAGGAAGGTTATGTAAGTCCAGACATGGCAGCTCAATGAAATATTATGTGCAAATTAAAAATGTTCATGGAAAGCCAGGCACAGTGGCTCATGCCTGTAATCCTAGCACGCTGGGAGGCCACAGTGGGTGGATCACTTGCGCTCATAAGTTTGAGACCAGCCTGAGCAAGAGTGAGACTCTGTCACTATTAAAAATGAAAAACTGAAACAAGGGGATCACTTGGGCCCAAGCGTTTGAGGTTGCTGTGAGCTATGATGCCATGGATAACAAAGTGAGACTCTGTCTCAAAAAAAAAAAAGATGTTCATAAAGACACAAAGGCATGCTTAGGAGAAAAAAAGAGGACACAAAACTGTTATGTACAATATGAATTATGATTTGTGAAAATTATATATCTAAAAAGATTGAAAGAAAATGCACCAAAATGTTCACCCTGGCTCTTTGGATAGTGGGATTATGGATGGTTTTCGTTTGTCCTTTTTTGGTTTTTTTCCCCCAAATTGTTTAGGGAATGTGTCCTCTTCATAACAAGAAAAAAAAATGCATATTAAAAATTAAACATTTGTCGGTGTGTGTGTCAAGGAATTTTAGATCTGGAAAAAATATCAGAGGTCATCTAGTCCAAAACTTTTTACTCAACAGAAGAGAAAACTGAGCCCAGAGAATGGAATAACTTTCCTAAGGCCACACAGCTTGTGGGCAGCAAAACTGGGCTTGAACTCAGGTGCCTTGAATGTCAGTTCTGCTTTGGTGAGCATAGCAGGCGACTGTGCCAGGCATAATATGGGGGTTGGGGGGGGGGGACCAAACAGAAAATAAAAGTAAAAACAAGAAAGAAGGAAGGAGGGAGATAGAGAGGGAGGGAGGAGAAGGGAAGGAGGGAAAAATCTTAAAATTCTTCCCAAACTACCTGTTTTTTAATCCAAACATTTTGAATTATCAGTGGACACTTTCATTTCCATAAAGGCTGAATAATCTTAATTTTGTCAAGACTCTACTAAACATTTCCTCTCACTAATATTCCCCCAAGGTAAGGAAACTTGCAGAAAGTAACCAAATAACAATTTTTGCCTTCTAATTTAATTACTACTGTTCTCGTCCAAGAACTTGGATTTAAATGTTCCCCCTCAAAGCCAGTGTGAAAGGCAATGGATTCAGTATTGAGAAAAGTTAATTTTGAATGTCAGTGTAATTCTTCTGGGAAAACACTCTTCTATAACTTTCCTTCCCAATCCATTGGTGCTTTGACAGTGTAAGAATTTAATATTTTAGTCACATCTTGCAAACCAACCTGCATAAATTTGTTAATAAAAAGTCTATCTTGGGCAGCCCGTAGCTCAATGGGTAGGGAGCCAGCCACATACACTGAGGCTGATGGGTTTGAACCCAGACCAGGCCCGCTAAAACAACAACAACAAAAAAATAGCTATAACTAAAACAACTGCAACAAAAAAATAGCCGGGTGTTCGGCATCACCTGTGGCTCAGTGGGTAGGGCACCAGCCCTACCAAGGGTGGGGGATTCGAACCCAGCCCCAAGCCAAATTGCAACAAAAAAATAGCCAGGCACTGTGGCGGGTGCCTGTAGTCCCAGCTACTCAGGAGGCTGAAGCAAGAGAATCACTTAAGCCCAAGAGCTTGAGGTTGCTGTGAGCTGTGACGGCACCGCACTCTACCGAGGGTGACATAGTGAGACTCTGTCTCAAAAAAAAGAAAAAAAGTCTATTTTGTCTAAACTAAAGTGCAAACCAGCAACTTTCACCACCTTGCCCTTGCCCTCAAATACCTTACAAAGTACAAAAATTATGTTAGTTAAGTCCTTGGTTAAAGTGGCCACACCTGGAGAAAGAAGACCCTTTCACAAAGTCATAGAATGTTAAAGAAGAGCATAAGAGACAGCAAAGATAGTGGGACGGGCAGCCAGAAAAAGACAGTGATAAAGAGAGAATTGTATATTACATCAGAGAAAAATGGTGACAGAAGCAAAGAACAGAGACAAAAAAAGATTGAAGGCAGCGCCCGTACCTCAGTGGGTGGGGTGCCAGCCACATACACTGAGGCTGGCGGTTCAAGCCTGGCCTGGACCTGCTGAACAACAATGACAACTGCAGCCAAGATGATGGCCCAGCGTCACAGCAGGTGCCTGTTGTCCCGGCTGCTTGCTGAGGCAGGAGAATCGCTTAAGCCCAAGAGTTTGAGGTTGCTGTGAGCTGTGACCCCAGCACTCTGCTCAGGGTGACATAGTGAGACTTTGCCCCCCCCCCCCCAAAAAAAAAAGATTGAGACAAAGACAATGAGAAAAACATAGAAAAAGAGAGATTGAGAGGCAGGCAGACAGGAAGACAAACTGATAGAGACAGTAAAATAGAGATTGTATCTATTTTGTTTTCTTCATTCCATCTCCCAGAATAGCCCTTGGCCATAGTAGAAGCTTTTTGTGTATGTGCTTTAATTAATGAATTAATGAGAGAGCAAATGAAGTAGCTAGAAACACATGTCAAAAATCAACAGAGATAGTACGAAGATGGGGAAATGTTATAAGAAAAAGTTAAGGGAGTTCAAAGTAGTTGTCACACTGATGTGATAATTCATGCCTGTAAACCCTAGCACTCAAGGAGGCCAAGGCCAGAGGATCCCTTGAGCTCAAGAGTTCAAGACCAGCCTGAGCAGTAGTTAGACCCCGTCTCTACTAAAAACAGAAAAACTAGCTGGGCGTTGTAGTGGACACCTGTAGTCCCAGCTACTCAGGAGGCTGAGGCAGGAGGATCACTTGAGCCCAGGAAGTTGAGGCTGCTGTAAGCTAGGCCAAGGCCACTGCACTCTAGCCTGGGCAACAGAGTGAAACTCTGTTTCAAAAAATAAAATAACCAAAAAATAAAATTAAAAAAATAACAAAGTAGTTGTCTTTGGGAATGAACAAGGAGGAACAGAAAGGAACAGAAACTATTACTTTGTTATAAGTATGTTACAATCTGGCTTTTAAACCATATACTTGTATTACTTTGATACAATGCAACTAATCTTTGGAATGATCTCAGAAAGCCAGGCACAGTGGCTCCTGCCTGTAATGATTGCTCAGAGCTAAGTTGTTGCTGCTCCATAGGGATGGACCACGTTTCCCAACTGATGATATCCCCACCACTCTTATATTTTCTGTCTCAACCTGCTTTAGTTATTGACATTTCATAACTGGACCCAGCAAGCAGTTGAGTTTGCACCTGGGAATTGTCAGAAAGTTGCTAGTTCAGACTAAAATATAAGTGGCTGCTATGTTTGCATTTTTTGCAATAGAAGCCTATTGAACCCATGAATCGCTAATGATGAAATTCATAGGAGAAACAGTTCTGAATCCCCCTCAGGCTTTGTTTGTACACTTTACCCTCTTTCCCATGCAGGTTGAACCAAAAAGACAGAAATCCAGTTCCAGCAATTCTATTTCTTTTTTTTTTTTAATTATTAAATCATAGCTGCGTACATTGATATGATCATGGGGCATCATACACCAGCTTCATAGACTTTTAGTCCTCTATAGATCTTCCCAGATTTCTCCGCATTTTGGATTTTTTTTAATTGTTTTGTTGTAGGTTGGTTTTTGAGGGGCTTTGTGGTTTGGTTTTGTTACTTTTTGAAGACTCATTATTAGTTGCCAGAATTATAGTTTTGCCTCTCAAAAGATTCTTGAGAAGAATGGGAAGTCAGGAGCACCTTTGATTGACTGATCCTCTTGAGGGCTTCTGTTTCCCTCCCTGACTCTAAGGTAGTATCATATACAGTCACCACAGCTGGGATCATGCTGAGAGAAACCCTGTTACCTTTGCATAATAAAAAGCTGCACAGTTTGAACTTGTTTCATGCAGGGCCCATTTTCCTAGCTGCTTGGCACCTGCCAAAGGATAAAATGACTTTGAATTGAGGGGTGGCAGTGAGGGAAACAAAGGTGTCCAACGTCAGAGTCTATAATGTTCTTTATACTACAAGCTTGAGAACAGAGACTCCTATTATAACTCAGAGGAAGAAAGAGATTCTCGCCCGAGGTGGTGTCTAAGAGACTGAATCTCTACTTTATTTGATTTAATTACATTCAATTCAGTACTTCCTGAGCATCGTTAGGTGCAATGCAGTATTCTGACATGTGGGGAGGCAAAGATGAGGAAGACAGAGGCACAGTTGATCAAGAAACTTCAAGTCTAGTACAGGTGATCAGACAAAAAACAAAAAGAATTATAATAAACATGGTTGGGTGGTGCCTGTAACTCAAGGAGTAGGGCACCGGCCCCATATACAGGAGCTGGTGGGTTCAAACTCAGCCCCGAACAAAAACTGCAATCAATCAATCAGTCAATCAATCAATCAAGGCTTAATATGCTTGTGTTTACTTTCCAAGCAGAGTTCCTTGCTATCAACTATATATATCAGTAGTGTGTATATCAGATTAATTTACATGATATAAAAGATTAAAACAATTGTTCTCTGAACACACATGCACCCCCTTACTTCTCCTTCTTATTATTTTAGATCCATAGGTATTATAGCTTATACATTGGTTCACAGTCATTAACACACAATGATAAAATAAAAAGACCCTAGGCATAACCCTGACAAGAGCAAGGAAACAGATGACTACTGGATCTCATTTATAATATAATACTATTCCAGCATGCTGTAGGTGTTGACCTTAAGCAAGAGAAAGTTGATGACTTAATACAGTTTTCTTTATAAACCTTTTTTCTTTCTGCTTCACAAATGCTGACTTTTTTTTTTAAGAGACCTGCTCCTCCTATGATTGCTTTCAGAAGCATAATTTTGTTTGAAAACCAGAGTTCACTTCAATAGTGCTTGGTTAATTGTATGGGCACTCATGCTTGGTGGCAAGGTGAAGGGTGTCCTTTAACAATAAAATAGAGACCTGGAATGCCTACTCTCTCTCCCCACATAAAAAAACACACCCTACATGTAAGAAAGTAATTCTTTAGTTCTGATTGTCTAAGAAAACAAACAAACAAACATGTAATAACAATATCTTAGTTATGTAGTTGAGGAATTGAAACATTTCTGTTAACATACATCAGGATTCAAAAACCATCATTAACAGATATTAGTAGTAAAATTTTAGGCAGATTACTTACCTTCTTTAAGCCTATTTCCTTTCCTTTCAGTATGATTGTTAATACTATCCACATCATAAAATGCAGTGAGACTTAAAAAAGATGCTTGTAAATACATTTAGAGGTGGCACATGCTTAGTATATGGTTGGCACACACCATATACTCAGCAAACAACGGTGGTGAATACGTGATATCTTCTGGTTTTGTAGATACTTTTATTTCTATGTAAGCAAGGGAATGCCTTTGCTTGGTTGAGGACAAAAATTCGACCAAGGACAGGAAATTCTATGGTTTGAGACATGGTAAGTATTGTTGACCATCTTCTACATTTTTCCTCTTCCTTGTCAGATTGACTAAAAACCAGAATTCCTATGTTACTGGTATCTCTTTTTGTAACTCTAGCCTGGGGAGTCCTGCATTTGCTGTCTAATATCCCTTCTTCCCAATCTATTAGTCAGTGGTTGGCCTTCATCTCTTTCCTCCAATCTTGTGGTTCTTTAAAAACAACCTCTTATCAGCAACTTTATGTTTTCCACAGTTGCTGCCAAAAGAATGAAAAATCTAACTTTATAGAGTTTAAATGTGGCCTAATACAAATAACTTATCAGTGTTGAAAAATTAGAAACATTAATCTGTCACGTAGTAAATAGAAACACCATATTCTTTGTCCCAAGATATTTTTCCAGAAATGCCATTCATTGTCATCTTCAGCAATCCAAGATCCCAAGTAGAAGAATGGGTGGAAGACTGAGTGGTGGCTCTGAGAGATCACCTGATAAAGCTCCCTCTCTTTATAATAGTTCCAAAACCAGTTCAATAATAACCTTCCTTAAGAATATACCTCTGGGGTGTATTTTGTTTTGTTGATCGTAGCTATCTGAATGTCTGAGAGGTGGTATTTTATTGTGGTTTTGTTGTACATTCCCTTAATCATTAGTGATGTTGAGAATGTTTTCATTCACATATTGGCCATTTATATATCTTCGTTGGACAAATATCTAAGTCCCTTGCTCATTTAATATATGTATTTTTTATAATTGAGTTTTAGTAATTTTCTGTGTATTCTGGTACTGATCCCTTACAACACACATGATTTGCAAATACTTCCTAAAATTCAGTAAGTAGCTTTTTTGCAGTGATGATGATATTCATTTGAATTTTCATAAAGTATTTTTTTTCTTTTTTGCCTGTGTTTTGGTGACATATATAAGAGATTATTTCCATATCTAAAGTTGGAAAGCTTTCTCCATGTGATTTATTTTATAAACTGTATAGGTTTAGCTATTATGCTTAATCCTTGACCTATTTTCAGTTAATTTTTGTTCACACTGTTAGGTAACACTTTAATTTTATTCTTTTGCATGTATATATCAAGGTTTCCAAGCATCATTTGTTGAAAAGACTAGTCTTTTCCTGAAGAATGATCTTGGCATCATGGTCTCTATTCTGTCGGTCTATATGTCTGTTTCTATGTCAGTACCATACTGTTTGATTCTTGTAGCTTTGTAGTAAGTTTTGAAATCAAGAAATGTAAGTTTTACAACTTAGTTCTTTTTTAAGATTTGTTTTGGGGTATTTGGGGTTTCTTGGGTTTATGTATAATACATATATATAAAATATTTCATAATTATTAATGATTTATAATTAAATAAATAAATAATTTATAATTAAATAAATTATAATTATATAATTATAAAATATAATTAAATAATAATAATAATTTATAAATAAATAAATAATTTATAATTAAAATATTTTATAATTTTATATTTTATTAATATAAAATATATTTAAACTATATATATATAAATATATAATGTGAACATGTATAACGTAAATATACAAATAATACCCACACACACACAGGTACCAAAAAATGTATACACATTTTTAAAAAGAAAAAAATAAGAATTAAAATTGTAATATTCAGTATATACTGATAACAAAAGATGAATACAAGCCATATTGAGCACTTCTTGTAATTGCCAAAGTCTAACATGACTTGAGTAGTACAATTTTAATACATTTTTCCTTTATTAAGATGTCTATACATTTTATATATTATATATTTTAAATATTTTATATATACATATTATATATTCTGTTTCTGTAAAACTGCCATTGGGTTATGATAGGAATTGTATTGAATCTACACCTCACATCACATAGTTTCGACATCTTAACAATATTAAGTCTTCCCATCCATTAACATGGAATGGTTTTCCACTTAATTGTATCTTCTTTAATTTCTCTCAGCAATGGTCTGTAGGTATAAATATTTAACCTTGGTTAATTCCTAAGTATTTTATTCTTTTTAATGCTATTTTAAATAGAGTTAATTTCTTCATTTTCTTTCTGTCAATTATTAAAGCCCAAATGCAACAGATTTTTGCATATTCATTTTTTATCTTGGTACATTGCCAACCCAGTTTATTACTCTTTTTTCTTTTTCTTTGCCTTTAGTGGTAAAACCTTTTGGTTTTCCATGTACTATATTGTCTCATCTCTAAATGTGACAATTTTTCCTCTTTTTCTTGTCTAATTGCTGTCATAGAATTTCTTGGACTATGTTGAATAGAAGTGGCAGAAGAAGACATCTTTGCCTTTTTCCTTATTTTAGCAAAAACACTTTCAGTCTTTTTCTATAGACTATAATATTTGCTGTGAGTCTTTCATACAACTATTTTATTTTGTTGAAGAACTTTTCTTATCTTTTTTAATTAATTGAGTACACTATTTTTTAATTTATTTTTATTGTTAAATCATAGCTGTGTACATTTGTGCAATCAAGGGGTACAATGTGCTGGTTTCATATACAATCTGAAATATTCTCATCAAACTGTTCAACGTAGCCTTCATGGCATTTTCTTAGTTATTGTATGTA
>CAUYPK010002486.1:0-10875 GCA_963574355.1 Loris lydekkerianus
TGAGAGGGGGTGCTGAGTCATTGCTGACTCTAGAAAGTGTCTCCTGCTCACTTTCTCTCATAGGACCCTTAAGTTCCAAGTCCACGAAGGTGGCCACATGGCTGCCCACTTGCCCCAGGAAGTGACCTAAGCCCAAGCCAAGGCTACCCAACCAGGATGACATCCCTCTGGGTCATAAAACTGACCTGGTCTGCTATGAGGAAAGCCCCCATCTCAGTCCATGGGATCCAAGTCCAGTGTGAGAACCCAGGGAGGCTCGGTTGCTACAATAAAGTGCAACCTGACATGCTCGAGGCACCGTTTCTAGGCAATGCTGAGACCTGGCCTGGGCCCATCTACGGTGCGTGTCCAACGGCTGGTGGGCCCTGCTCACCTCGTGACTGACCTCCTGCACTGTGCCCACCCTGTGGGAGGCCACTTCTCCCCCCACTTCCCACGTGCCCCTCCTGCCACCCCAACACTGACTGGGGACCCCGCTCCCAGAGGGCAGCCCCCAACTGCCTTTCCCCGAGTGAGCAAATGCACAGCTGCTTTCTGCCTTCGCAGCCTTCACGTACACTATCTGTTTGTTCTGCAGCTGGTGATGTTCACACCCAGTTTTTTTTTAAATGGAGGTAAAATTTCCGTAGTTAAATGCATCTGTTAATGCATCTAAAGAGCACAAATCAGGGCGCAATGATAAATATCTACACCCAGACATAAGTTCTACCATCGGGGAGCTATTATTCCCATCCTCCAGAAGAGGTCTTCCAGCCCTGTGCCATTCACCCTCCTCTCTCCCGCCCCAGCAAGCTACATTCTGGTGTCTGTTCCAATGGACAAGTTTTGTCTGGTCCTGCCCGTCACACACCTGAGGTGGCAAGTTTACACTCTCAGCGTCTGGCGTCTTCCCTCCAGTGTATAAATTCTCATCAGGATAGTGGGTTGTAATTCCCAGCCCTTGGTTCTACTGATGTATCGATCAGTCTCTGGCAGACTCTAAAGGTCCTAGCAGATTGCAAGGCACAGAACAGGTGCCCAAGAGGCGGAGTTTTAAGCGTTGAAACTAACTAGGGGTGGTCAGGCAGTGTAAATCAATATTTTTCTAAAGTGATGATTTACTAATTGTTGAGATTTGAGGTAAAAATCCTTCCTATTGTTTCAGGGCTAGATGCTGTATTTATGTATCACTTCATGGACTCTACAATATTATAGAAATCTGTTGGAGGTTGTCTTTAGTTCCAATTGCGTACTTCATAATCCACATGGAAAACATTCAAAATGTGAATTCAATTGTTCACCAAGAACAATAGTAAGTGGTGCCAAATTGAAATACTGGAGAAACAAGAAATACATCTTATATCAGTAACACATGTGGAAAGAGCAAAGTGAAATTATATACTTATCAAAGTTAATGACAAATTTTATATTTGGGGAAGTAACAAGACCACTAATAATCATACTATTGCACACAGAATGCAACTAAGAAACAGATGTTTTAAGCAAATATGCCTTATAGCTAAATCCTATTATAATACATATATTAAAGCACACTCTTGGTCTCCAACTGTTTATTGCTTTTCTGGATTCTGCAAAGACGCTGTTTTTATAGCTGTCTTTGTGACTCAGAGCATAAATATGCAAATGCCCTAATGCTTATTTTGATTCCTTGATGCTGGCTCTTTGAGTTATGGGAGTGCATTTTGGTATGCAATTAACACAATGTGCATGGAGATCAATTGGTCACTAACCATAGTAAGTTTTATATTCATCTAATGTAATAAATCTTTGACCATGTTTTATTATTAGCTAGATCTTGAATTTTTTTTAAAGTTAAAACTGTGACTTTTCTATTTTCTTGCATTCATTTTTTTAAACACACTATTCTCACAGGTACATGAGGGATCTTTGGGTATGTATACTATATTAAAATTTTAGTATGCAGTTAAATTAAGATATTATATTATAATTCAATTTAGGAAACAAAAAGAACTTTCTGATATATTTTTCAGTCATCACCCCATGGTTATGCCAGAGAAAATATTTAAAGAGTGGTATGAATTGGGAAGTGGTGCAATTAGCAAGTCCCCTGGAAACATCTGCTCCACTTGTTCCACTGACTTAGGGACCCTACATCTGTATTGTTTTAAACATTGGCATTGTGGCAGAATTTCTGTGGAGTAAAATTATTGCCAGATTTATCATTGTAAGTTTTATTAAAGAACATTGTTTTTATTTGGCAACCTTTTCGTAATCATTTCATTTTAAAACATGGAAAGTAATCAAATAGAGAAGACACTGCTATTGGAAGAAAAAAATAATGCAAAAAATGTTCTTGGTTAAAATGACAGATTTTAACAAAGGTGAGTATGATAGTCAAAATACTTAACTTTTACATAGGCAGATGGAAATACTCTGCATTTCTTGAGAGAAGTTCTGAAAGTGAAGGGACAGATTGCTAAATCAAACCAGGAGATTGTGAAGAGGTAAATCATCTGCTTGGAAGTGTGGGGCTCAGGGAGTGTGTCTCACCAGGGGATAACTGGAATGGAAGCATGCCTTTACAGATGGTCTTGCAGTTACAAGAATCTCATTTGGGCAGCTGGATCTGGAAGGCAGTGGTAAATCAGATTCAAAACCTGCAAATATGATTGCCTTGGTTCTGCCTGGATTATCAAAGCCCTAAAAAGAGCAGAATAAGCCCTTTTCGTTATCATTGTGTGCAGTTTTGCTGCACAGATCAGTCACGCTAACTTATTCTATTACTTACTGATTTTTTGCCATCTCACGACCAATGTGAGGAAGCTGACAAAGTTTGGGGAGAATCTTGTGATATATTACTGTCCTGTATTTTGTAGGCAATAATTTTATGTTCTCCATATTCACCTGCATTCTAAAGTATAGAAAGTCATACTTTGGTCCAAATTTTAATTTTCACAATTAAAATTAGAAGTGTTTTCTGTCATGCTGTGTTGTTTATAAATAGCTACTTATATGTAAATTATTGTTTTATAATAGTCAATAGTTTAAAATAGTTTGCTGCTGAAATTCCAAATGAGGTTCTTGCATATGACATTTCTTACCATTTCATAGCTTTATTTTATTTATTGATTTATTTTTTCATTGTTGGGGGTTCATTGAGGGTACAATAAACCAGGTTACACTGACTGCATGGGTTAGGTAAAGTCCCTCTTGCAATCATGTGTTTTATGAACTTGATTCTGGCTGTATATTACAACATGAAATACAAATGAATGAAATGATATGAACAAATGTCTTCAGCAATTAACATGGGGCCAACACCAATTTGAAGTATTTCTAATTGGATGTATTGATTGACATATTTCATATCCATAAGAATAAAGTGGAAAATGGCTAAATATGCCTGAAATTAGCACATATAACAGTTTAGATACTCTCTATTAATTCCATCTTTAATTGATTTGGGTGTTAAATAGGTATTAACCAAACAATATTTTATCACCAGTTTATTGGTCACTTTAGTACAATTTATTACAAAGTGGATTAACTCTATTTCTTTCGCTTTTATTGTGTGCCCCTGAGAAAAGTAGCTGCAGGACCCATTTAGTCAATGAAGAGAAAACATCAATTTACATGTTGATGAATTATAAAGAAAAGAAGCAGCTTTAATTTTAATTGCTTTTAGGAAAAGATAGCATTCGGTCTTTGAAGTCTTTAAATTTAGCCAAATTGAAATAAATAGTTGCAATATATCTTGCCATTTACCATTTGGGTTACAGGATGCTTTGGGTCCAATAACAGCATTTACTCTTGAATGACATGAGAAATTTCATAGTACAATACACCTAATAGAATTTTTAGGAAGTAGGGTTTCTGGAGGTGAAATTTACCTTCAGTAAAATTTATACTATTTATAATCACAATTCTACTTTGACAAAGATAGACAATCATGTACCCAGCACCAGCCATGGCGATATAGACCATCTCCATAGCACCAAAGAGTTCCCACATGCAGTGTGGTACCCTTCCCAATGAAGTCACCTTCCCATTTCCACCTGCTCGGTCCCCCACTGGCGACTACTAGTCTGTTTTCTCTTTCTATAGTTTGCTTTTTGGAGAATGTCACATAACAAAGAACAATTTTGCATGCAGTATTTTGAGCCTGGCTGCTTTCACTTCACATAATACATTGAAGATTTATCTATGTTGTTGCATGTATTGTGGCTCATTCCTTTTTCTTACTAAATAGTATTACCCTGTAAAGATGGGAGAGCACATTGTGTATCTATTTACTGGTGATGAACATACAGATTGTTGGCAGTTTTTGAAAATTTGGAATCAAGCCATTTTATATATATTCATACACAAATTTTATGTGAATATGTTTTCATTTTCCTTGGCTAGGAGTAAGACTATTGGGTTATATGGTAAAGGGATGTTTAACTTTATGAAAATCTCCCAAACTGTTTGAAAAAGTAGTTGTACCATTTTGAATTTCTACCAGCAATGTAAGAGAGATCTAGTTCCTTTCCTTCTTCACCACTATTTTACATGGTCATTTAGAACATTTTTAGCCATTCTAATAGGTGTGTTGTTGTAGTTAGTTGTGATATTAATTTTAAAACACTGATTATTAGTGTTGTCAATAATCTTTTTATGTGTTTAATGGTGTGTGTGTGAGAGAGATAGGTCTGTTAAAATCTTTGGCCAAAATTTTTTTGGGGGAATTATCTTATTATTATTGAGTTGTAAAAATTTTTATTTATTTATTCTGAATTTCAGTCCCCTATGTCTTAAACTGTGATGAGAAGTTTTACCTTTTGATCAAAAGCAATTTTAAAATTTCTTTCTTTTTTGAATAATGGTATGATTTTGTATATATGAAGACTTGGCTTAATCTAAAGTTACAAAGAATTTCTCCCATGTTTTCATTTAAAAATTTTTAAATTTTAGTTTCTATATTTAGAGCTATAACCTATTTAGATTTAATTTTTATTATGACTTAAAGTATATGTTGATGTGCTTTTTAAAAACATGTGGATGTTGCATATTTCCAGCAGCACTTGTTGTTCTTTCTTTATTGACTAGCATTGACACCATTATCAAAAATCAATTATCCACACGTGTGGGACTATTTCTGACTCTCTGTGCTCTTTTTTTTTTAATTTATTTATTTTTATTGTTAAATCATAGCTTTATACATTAGTGCAATCAAGGGGTACAATGTGCTGGTTTCATATACAATCTGAAGTATTCTCATCAAACTGTTCAGCGTAGGCTTCATGGCATTTTATTACTTACTGTATGTAGGCATTTGTATTCTTTAATCAATCTCTTTGTTCTTCCACTAATATCATATTCTTTTGATTACTATTGCCTTATAGTAAATCTATAGTGGGTCCTCTAACTTTATTCTTTCTTATTCTTTGAAATTTGTTTTGCCTATTTGCATTCTTTTTATTTTTTCATCTTAATATTGGAATTAGGTTGTCATTGCAACTTTGTATGACTTGAGATGTTAAGAACATTGGGACTTCTACTCCATGGATATGATACTTCTCTCCTTTTATTTAGCTGTGTTTGATTTCTTTCATAAACGTGTAGTGTATGTTTTTAAGAATTATATTTTTAAAGTACCTCAAGTTTTTGTTGTTATCATGACTGTTATTTTAAAATTTAAGTTTCCAATTTTTTTTGCTAGTATATTAAAACATAGTTGATTTCCCTAATCATACCATTGAAACTTTCAGTCTTACTATGCTTACTTTTATTTCTAATATCTTCTTGGGGTATTATATTTTTATGTAGATAATCATGTCATTTGATAATAAAGATACTTTTATTTTTCCATTTCCTATCTGTATGCCTTTTATTTCTTTTTACTGACTTCTTACAATGGCTAGGACCTCTAGCATGTTATTGAATAGAAGAGGTAAGAGAAAACCTCCTGGTCTTGTCATTATTTCAACTTTAAGTAAAATGTTAGCTGTAGGTTTTCCACATGTGCAATTCAATTAGGTTGAGGCAGTACCATTTAGTTTCTAGATTGCTTGGCCTTTTTCCATTTTATAATAAATGAATAATAAATTTCATCAAATACCTTTTCATCACCTACCCCAATGACTACAGGTCTTCTTTTTCAGTGTGTTGATATGCCAAAACTTATTGGTTGATTTTTAAATTTTGAGCCAAACTTTCTTTCTCAGAATAAATATCACTTTGTTATAAGTCACACAGATAAACCTAGAATCAAGATTCAATTTTTCTGGATTCAATTTGGTAATATTTTATTGTAGTTTTTTATCTATAAAGAATATCTGATGTTGACTGTTATCTTTTTCCTAATGAGTCTGGTTAGAGGTTTACAATATTAATCTTTTCAAATAAATACCTTCTGTTTTCATTATTTTTCTATTTTCAATTTTATTATTTTATGATCTTATCTTTATTATTTTCTTCCTTCTGTATGCATATGTTCTCTCTCTCTTTCTATCTTGCTATTTATATGCATATATATAAAATCCTGCTGCTTGAATTAAATTGCTTTGTACTTAATTTGTTCTTCTCCTTAAGTATCTTAAGGTAGAAGATTAAGATATTGATTTGAGACCTTTTTTCCCCTTAGTGTCAACATTGAATTTATAAAATTTTTCCTAAAGTCACTTTAGCTGCATTTCACATATCTTGATATGCTGTGTTTATATTTTTATCCAAGATAATTTTAATTTTCCTAGTGATTTCAATAAGGGTTATTTCAAATTATATTGTTTAGTTTCTAAATATTTAAGAATTTCCCACATATCTCTTTTGGATTCTAGTTTAATTCTAATAGGTCAGAGAACATACTTGGTATTGTGTCAATTCTTCTAAATTTGTTGAGGCAATAAATACTATATATATAGCATGAGCCGTTCCCTTGTTTATATTAAAGCAAAATATCTTCCAAAAGTTTTCAGACTGTAATAGATACTGTATATTGATGGCCATAATTATTTACTCACCTCATTGTGGGTGGGGTACTCTGCTATACCTCTTGATTCTAGGTTCATCTGTGTGACTGCTTTGGCGGATGGTTGTTAGAAAATATGCTGCAAGCAAAACCAGGAAAACATTCTCACATGGTTTCATTTTTCTTCTTTCCTTTGTGATCACCATGAAATCACATCTGGGCCAGCTTGCTCAAAGATGGATCATATAGAACAGAGCTCAGATCTCTAAGCTAAATCCCTATAACCCACTCTGCACCTAACTAAATACCAATGAAGAATCCCAGCCAAAATCAGTAGAACTACCCAGCCATCTTGAAACTTATAAATAATAGTATCTCATTGTTATCTTATGCCATTGAATTTTTAGGTGGTTTGCTCTTTCTCATCTACTTTAGTATTTCTCTTTCTTATGTCTCTGAAATTGCCATGAGAATGTAATCTGGAGTTCTATATCAAGAATATCCCCAAGCTAGCTTGCTGGATGATGAATTGTGCAGGGTAGAGTCAGGTAGAAAGCAGATCTTAGTCGCCAGAGCTAATGTTGCTCTATCCAGCTGACCCATGGTGGACCTCAGGCGCAGGAGAAAACCCTCTAGACTAAAAGAGGCTCCCAACTGACCACAGTCTTAATGGTTTACCTAAGACCCATGAACTAAGTAAATGGTTATTGTTTTAAAGCCATGAGATTTGGAGTGTTTTATTACACAGCATGATTGTAGCAATAGATAACTGATACAGAAATGAATCATTGTTCATACCATTTTTTGAGAAGAAATAGAGCTATGAGAAAGAAAATGGTGAGGGGTTTGCCCAATAGTGCATATTTTCAACAGAATAGTGAAGGAAAAAGGAAAGAGCAGGAATATCTGATTTGGTCTACACACATCTCTCCCATCAGTATTCCTCCAAAATGACAGAGGCTGCACTGCATATTTTGGTGACACAAAGGGCTAGAAAATTGAATGTTCACATTTTATTCAATCTTGTAACACATCGAATTCATCACTTATGGTATTTGCAATTATAGTGTTTTCAGTATTTTAATAATAATAATAATAATTCCCTTTTAAATATGGTTTTTATTCTCCTAGAGAAGCACATACTTTCTGTGGGAATAAATTTGCAGTTTGATAATGAGAACCACTGGAGAAATAGGCCAGGCTTGAAGTAATTTACCTGTAGGCAATAATTCTGGGATGTAGGTTTAAAAATCTGAGAAGTTCTTACAATGCAAAATGAGTGCCATCTCTCTAAATTTGCATTAGGAGCATAAGGTCGAGTTTTCCTCAGATTAGATCCTTTGCACAAAAGCTCTTTCTTCAGAAAATCTTAGCAAATGTCATAATACAAAAAAAAAAAAAAAAAAAGATTAGAATGGAGTTACTCAGTTGCAGAGTATAATCATTGCATCTTGCTCTTATATAATGATATCATTAACAGTTGTAAGAACTTAAACTCATTTGCATAAAAGAAAAACATTTGGGGAAAATGTAGGTTTATTCTAAGTACTGTATAGAAGAAAATCTAAAATTGCACATTCATTGTCTTTTTCTATTTATTATATGAGCCATAAGCAAAGTTTGGAGAAAATTAGGCCAGTTCCTTGAAGGACTAGAGTAGGAGGCATTCAGTGGCATCTGTGTTTTGACAGATCCAATTAATTCTATAAATTTACATTAGATTGATCAAATATCTGGCCTTTCAAAATTGTGTCCTTTATGCAAAATCATCTGAAGTTTATATATGCAAATTTTTATAAAATTCCAATTTCACTTTCCTCTGAAGAGCAACAGTATTTTATGTGGATCATTGTGCTCAGAAAAATCTTTGGAGGGTTATGTGGTGAGTACAGCAGTCAGAATCAAGGAGGTATAGTCAGCAGTGGTGATACTAAAGGAACAGGAACATATAGTGAATTAAATGCACTTGAAAGGACAGGGTAATTGAGATGAAGTTGCAAGACCAGAGTTGACCTGGCTCAGATACTTATTAAGGACCTTGGGAAGTTGTTCTAACTTCTCTAATATCTCACTTTTCTAATTGGTGATACACATTTCAAAGGTTTGAGCAAGGTTTAGTGGGACAGTATTGAATCTCCTCTCAAATATTAAGAGTGGGTGACTGGAATATTGACAGGATATTGGCACCAGGTGGGCCTGGGTGGGCAAGAAATCTGCACTGATTGTGGAGCTTGTAGTAACCAGGGAGAGCACGACTAGTAGCCATTATCAGGGATGGGAAAGAGAAAGACTGTGTGAAATATTCAATAGCAAGGAAAATATACATTTGTATCATCATGGTTGGACAAAGATCTTGGAAATTTGGAATAAGGTTTAGAATTCTAGTTCTCCAGACCAGGTTTAAAACTTCCTAAGAAGAGTCTGTTGATCTGGTTTTATTGATAAAGGCACACATAATTCAACTTTCATTTTATTCTAATGCTGTCTTGTCAATTAGTTTTTCTAACAATGACAGAATATTTTTTTCCCCCAGAGTTCTAACATGGAAAGAATCTATGCAGGGCAGCCTGTATAGATTCTAAGATGTAAAAAGACCAGAAAATATAATTCATATTCAGATTATTAAAACAGTTATTATTAGCAAGTTATCTATTTGTATTATTATTTAGTTTTATAATCTTGGAATTATAAAATAAATATTTAAATGAATATTTAGAAAAGCATGGTTCTTTTTTCTCCTGTACTAAACATGCATATGTCCACTGACTAATATTTTAGCACTTTTCACAAAAAGTGAACCATATGGGGGAAATTAACATATAAAGTACCAAATTTTTTGAAAGCTAAAAAGGTAGTCTTCCCCAAAGATTTTTGTAGTAATATAAATGATAAGTAAGTCATCAAGGCACATAATGCAAAGGGAATGAATTTTATGACTACACGTCAGGTTTTTATACCCTCCTTCTCACTTAGCATAGTGCCTTAGCCAACTAGCAACCGGTTTCCACAGATGATAGCCATATATTGAGTTTCCAAAGGCCAGCTTTTACTAAATTTTATTTAATAGTCTATGCTACACAGAGAGGCCATGGACTTCACTATGATGTGAACAATGACGAAAAAGAATGCTGAAACATGTACTCTTATTCATCACTTATGGAATAATAAATGTGGCAATATACAAATAAATGTTACATTAGTATTTTGAGAAAAATTAATAGTATATGTGGAAAGAGAGCAATGTATACACACAAGAAATGTTTCAGAGATTGCCATTTTCTAGTCTATAGGAGATACCAAGGAAAATATATATTTGCATCATTATAATATGACAAGGATATTTAAAATTTGGAATAGGGCTTAGAGTTCTAATTCTCCAACCAAGTTCTAAACTTCCTTAGAAGATTCTGTTGAGGTGGTTCCAATTAATTTGATAGATAATTGATTAGTAGAGTAACTTATTATTATTATCATAATTATCATTATCATTATTATTATTAATGGCTGTCATGGTAGGTGAGGGCTAGGACTGCCCCCAGTATGCTAGGATGGATCATCATCCTATTGATTGGAACAGGGACTTGTTAAGGCAGCTTGTCTATTTCTGGGCATTTAGACTGCAGCAGTCTGAGGAAGAGATATGCCCACCCGTGCAGTAGGCAATCAATTGCTATTAGTAAAGTGAAAAATGACTCATTTTAGGGCAGCAAAGTTGTCCTGGGTTTACAGGGTGTAAACGATATTGCTAGCTGGGAAGCTAGATGCATTCATCCTTTCTTCAATAATAGCACTTGTACTATTATTGAATAGTACAGCCTCAGCCCCCATTTAGAGCCGTAACCTCCAGCTTATCTGTAGCTGTGGCCATGTGGCTGTCTCTGACAAATGAAACATGAGCAGACACACGTGTGCAATTTCTGATTGGCTCGATATCAAGCTT
Organism: Loris lydekkerianus; assembly: GCA_963574355.1. Lineage (NCBI taxonomy): Eukaryota > Metazoa > Chordata > Mammalia > Primates > Lorisidae > Loris > Loris lydekkerianus. The sequence goes on from CAUYPK010002486.1 coordinate 10,851, forward strand.
CCTTCACAGTGGATGGAAAAGCAAT
>CAUYPK010002487.1:0-68804 GCA_963574355.1 Loris lydekkerianus
AGGGATCATATAAAGAAAACTTGTGGTGAGGGAAAAGTTCTGTATCATGATCATGATTATGATAGTTACACAAACCCAAACATGTGATAATATTGCAGGAACCACACACATACAAACAAATAAGTTCATATAAAACTGGTGAAATACACAAACTAAGTAAGTGAATAAATGCTAATAAATGCTATGAACTATAAACCCCCCCCCAAAAAAAAAAACCTGACATGTCAGAGTGGAAGCCTGGTTACGTACTGCATTGGGGTCGAGGTTTTGCCCACATTATCACAGAACACCAAGAGAAGCAGTGGTTACCAGCCCGCTGGATTAAGCCTCAACACAAGCAGGACACCTTGCCAGCACCTTAACAAATTTGTTTTCACTAACTTTTCTTTTATTCACAGGACCCTGATTTTTGAAGCCTAGGTAATTTCATAATAGAGAAATCCTGGATCAATCTCCTCTGTGGGAACTCTAGCCACTTCTCCCATAGCACCGTCCATCTTGAGCAGGAAGCAGTTAAGAGCGGTCGGCGTCCTAGTTCCCTAAGAGGCAGTTGGAGCTTCTATGCAGAGTGGGAAGATTGATACAGGATTTCATTATTTGGGGGCTGAATAACAAGTCCTAGGTAAGCTTAGAATGCATCTTCTAAACCTTTGAAGAGTATGACAACAAAGACCTCGAACAGGCTTGGAGGTAATGGTAAATACTGGTATCGGCTAAGGTAAGAGAATTTCATTTGTTGGATTTATATCTGTTTCAGTGGGACACCTGATCTTTCTTTTACTTAGCAGGAAGGAAAGCTCCTCAGTGAAGAGAACAACTGAAAAAACGACAGATTTTCTCCCTTGCCTATCCAGAAATGTCTTTAATACACTAGAGGGTGGAAATGTAGAGGACGCCAAGGGCCAGATGACCTCTGAGCAAGATGATTTGCAGCTGGGGGACGGACCCTTGGGCGATTAGTCTGCAGGTGCTCCTTGGTGATCCTTAGGCACGCAATCATTATCTAATACTCCCCTCACCAGTCTTGTGCGATGTCAATAAAAGGCTACTGCGGAGGTTGCTCGTGGCTATCCTGCAAATAAGGTTAGCCTGCCTCCTACAAGCTTGTACTTCTAGAGGCCACTAGAGGCTGCAACAGACGTGGACATTTAAAAAGCTGTAATTAAAATGTTTAGAAAAAAATATGACAGGATGGAACATTTCCCAATAGAAATAGAAACTATAATAAAAACTCAAATGGACATTCTAGAACTGGCCATTATATTATCTGGAAGTAAGAACTCAATAGATGAGGTTAAGAGTCATTGAATCACTGTTGCTAAGGGTGAAATGAAGTGAAAGACATATTAGAAGAAAATAATTAAAGCAAAGTGATAGGTTAGTGAAAAATATCAAATAAAGAGAAATTTGTCAAGATGAAAATATGTAATATATGAGTTATTATAACCATAAAGAGAAATGAGAGAATCAGGTAAAAGAATTATCAAAGGCTAATTTCCAAGGATTTTCCAAGAATTAGAAAAATCTTGAAGCACCGATTCAAAAGTTCTACAAAACAAGAAAATTTAATATAAATACACCTATATATGTCACAGTAAAACTTCTGTAAATAAAAAATAAATGAAAATGTAAACATAACCCAAAGGGAAAAAGACATTACCTTTGAATGAGAAACATGAATGAACACTGACTTCTTAGAATATACAGAAGCCAGATAATGACATCTATAATGATATCCTTGAAGTGCCAAAGAAAACAGCTGCTAACATAAAATTCTAAACCTAATAAAGATGTCCTTTAAAAAAGTAAAAACATGAGAAGTCTAATATCAAACAAAAACTGAGAGAATTGTTAATGAGCACCTGCACAACAGAATATATTAAATAGAGTTCTGGAGAAGAAAAATCATTGAAGATGGACCTATAAAAGGAGAGAATGAAGTGCAGTAAAAAGGGCAAATACATGGATAAATATATATGAACCCCAGTCTGTCTTCAACTAAATAGTTTTTTATTTTTGCCATGTGATTTGTAGATTTTAGATGATTTCTATACTTTTTACCATTCTTATGACTATCTCTGAACTGTACTTGTAAATCTTGCTTTTAAAGTACGAAGCAAGATAAGTGGATAAGGTATGAAAGTTCTAATGTGCCTCATGTGATATAGATGTTCTACTTCACAAATACAGTGTTTATCTGAATAAGCCCAATGGTTCCTAGTGGTCAGAGATCACCTAAACACCACCATCTTCCAAATGAACTGATACCAATCACTGACTTCTCACAACCACAGCCTCATCTCCAAGTCTCACTTGCATGGTTCTCATCTTAACCACCTCGTGTCACTACATATTTGTAACACCACTTTATTTCACTTTGGCATGGCTTTAACCTCCTGGGGTTAAGGAAAAATGCAAAGTTCCCAGAATTTACATATAGATTTCCTTTGCCCCATAGTCTTTACTATCCTCTTTCTCTGTGTGTGGCATGTTACTATGAGAAGTAAAACTTATACATCATATAACTCCCTAATAAAATCTGTTCCAAATACCAAATTATCATGCAAAGAGTAATTGTGTCTCAATTGCCAAGACATGGAAGCAACCCAAGTGCCCATTAACCCATGAATGGATTAATAATCTGTTATATTACAGATTATTACATATATATATACATACATACATACCATGGAGTACTATTAAGCCATAAGAAAAGATGGAAACTTTACATCTTTTGTGTTTACCTAGATGGAGTTGAAACACATTCTTCTTGGTAAAGTACCTCAAGAGAGGGAGGAAAAGTATCCAATGTACTAAATACTAATATGAAGCCAATATGTAAATAACTACATGCCCACATGAAAGAAAAAACACAAGTGGAGTCTAGCAAGGTAGAGGGGAGACGAAGGAGACGGGAGGGAGAAGAGGGAGAGCGGCTGAGGGGTCGCCATATGCACAATTTGAGGGTGTTAGGCACGCCCCCTAGGTGAGGGGCTCAACTACAACCTGATTTTACCTTAGAATTGAAAACAGTGCAACCTAAACATTTGTAACCCTCACATTAATGTGAAATTAAAAAAAAAAAATTAACTGTGTCTGTTATTTGCCTAGCCGTGCATGGCTGCTCCTCACTTCTCTAGAACGCTGAGGTTAGATGTCTATGATTATAGTTTCCAGTTGCCTTTGCCAACCAGTTTTCTATTAATTTTTCCCAAGGGAGGCATTAACTAGAAATCAGAAGGGAAAGAAAAATTCTTCTATCTTGGTTCCTCTTTGCTTTGGCAGCATCTTTGTGTGTGTGTGCGTGCAGCTTTTGGCCGGGGCCAGGCTTGAACCTGCCACCCCCAGTATATGGGCTGGTGCCCTACTCCTTGAGCCACAGGCGCTGCCCCTGTTTTGGAAGTGACTATGACTCTTCAAGCTCTTGAGTGGACCATGATTGATATAGTGTTTGGTACCAAGAGACTTGATGTTTGCTGAACTTGTGCATTCTCTCCTGCCATCATTTAACTAGCCTTTTTTACTATGCAGAAGATGATGAGATCTTGAGAAATGACTTGATCAGGTGGTGGCTCAGATTGCATCTGATGTTCTTGAACTAAGCAAAATCCCCTGGCACCTGGCCTGCAATATTTTTTCCTCTATATAAAAATTTCTACAGATGATGTGAAACAGGAAGTTTTCTCCTCATAGGATAGCAATACTCCACAACTGACTTGTTCCAGAGCTATGTAAGCTTTCCTGATCCCTGTCATAACCTGGTCTGTAAGGGCCTTGAACATATTCTAACCCCGCAGAACATCATGCTTGTCTGCCACCTTGATGACATCATGCTGTTTAGACTTGATGGGCAGGAAGTAATAACTACCTTAGATGCTTTAGCAGTATTCAACTGTGCCAGAGATTTGGGATATAAACCCCATTAAAATATATAAGCCTGAAACCCTGGTGACCTTTCTAGGAGTCTAAAGTTTCCCCTGGTATATCCTACTACTAACATATAGGCACAATGTGTGGCTTCTTTGAATTTTGCAGGCAACATATACCTCCAACATATGTTTGGATTAGCTAAAAGACATTAATTGTGAATGGGTTCTGAGGCTGATCCTGGTTATAGTAGATGCTGCTCTGCCATTAGGCTTTAATATTCAGTCTTTCCAGTGAAACAAAAATATCACAAACAGAAATGTTATTTGGAGTTTCTGGAATTCACCAATAGAAAAATCATAGTGAAGCTTCCCAGGATTTTGGAGCAAAGTAATGTCCTTTTCTGAAGATATTATAGTATAAGGCTCTAGGGAAAAAAAAAAAAAAAGTTACCTAGTTAATACTATAAATCTGCAAGAGATTTAATAGCTGGTCACAGGACAAAAACAAACTTAACACATTGAGTTATATTATGAGCTGGGTGTTTTCTTATCCACCAAATCATAAATTTGGGGATGTAGAGTAGCACTCCACCATCAGGTGAAAGTGTATATGCTAGAAGAGATTGTAGAAGCATCTAAAGACAGAAATAAAGTGCTTGAGCAGAAACCCCTGATACTTCCACAGATGCCCTATCTCCCGCCACTCTGACTCCTGAGACTCTGTGGCATAATCCCAGAGATCAATTTACAAAGGAAAAAAGAGGCCAGTTGTGGTATCTCATGCCTGTAACTCTACCACTCTGAGAGGCTGAGGGGGGAGGATCCCTTTAGCTCAGGAGTTCAAGACCAGTCTGAGCAAGAACAAGACTTGGTCTGTACTAAAAATGAAAAGGGCATTGTGGCAGGCATCTATAGCCTCAGTTACTAGAGAGGCTGAGGCAGGAGAATTGTTTGAACCCCAGAGTTTGAGGTTGCTGTGGGCTAGGTTCTCACCATGGCAATCTAGCCAGGGCAACATAGTAATAAAGTCACAAAAAAAAAAAAAAAAAAAAAAAAAAAGAAGAGGAAGAAGAAGAAGAAAAGAAAAAGAAAAGAAAAAAATGAAAAAAGAACACAGACCTAGCCTGCAAATAGTTCTATATGATATGCTGTCACAAGCTATAATTGGACAGTCAATCCCAATCAGGAATATCCCAGAAAGACAGAAGGACAGCAAGACAGAAGAACGTGCTTAGAGCTTCCCATTGGACCTAACTTTGAATATATATAGTAGTAGCAATATATATATAGTAGTAGCAATATATTAGTTCATTGCTACTACTATATATATATATATTATATATTAGTTCATTAGTATATACTATATATATGTATATACTTTGCATGGATGGAAATATAGTCAGAGGTGTGAATCTATACTGATTGACAAGTTATAGATAATCATTTGGCTTAAGAGCCAGGTATTTAGAAAGAAAAAAAGATTTAAAGACTAATTATAAGAAATTCAGAAGGAAAATCATGAGATAATCCTCCCAGGATGGGCATGGCAAGAAAGTATATATTTGTTCTAAGTTATTGATTATCAAAAGATACTCAGAACAGAGGAAGTTCTCAGATACTAGGTAGCCAAGATGACAGTTTCTGTGGATGCTAACCAGCCTCTGGTGCTTATGTAATCGACTCAAGTTCAAATACTCATAGCAATGGGAATGGAAGTTGTATGTTAGACATTAGGATGAGCTCTCACTCACTACAAAGACCTACTATTATTGCCTAACCTTCCACAGGTTCTGAAGGGTCATAATTTCTCAAAGGTACCATATCAGTCACCTGATGGCAGTTTGATGATATTGGATCCTTTTAGTTAATATTAGAATCAATGATATGCCCTCAATAGACATAAATGTATTCTGATAATATTTTTTTTCCTTATTCAAAGATTTTATGCCAGTATAACCACCTGAAGATTAGCAAAATGCCTTATTCATCACCGTAGTATAACATACTGCAGAGGTTTCAACTAAACAACACATTTTAATGTAAAAGTGTAGCAATGAACTAATTCCACGACATTCACTGGTTTTATGCCATGTACTCCCTACCCCAGATGCAGAGGGGGGCTAAGCCTGAAACCTGAAGGATTCCCTGGGAAAACAAGAAATTCACAATCAAGTAAAAAAGACAACGTCATGAAAGACTAAAGCAACCTTATATAGGTACAACCACTTAGGACTGAACCACTGCACGAATAAGCATTTGAATCACCCCCCAAAATTTAAAGTACTCCAACAAACTGAGATACTGGCTGAGGCCAAAGGGAACCTGGACTCCCTTTGCCCTCAGCAGATGTTCTCAGTGTCAACTACAGCCTTGCCACAAGATATGGAAATAACTCCAAGAGGAATACACTTTTTCTTCTCTATTTGTTACTTACCCACACATCCAATACATACAAGCACACACTCAATTTTGTCTTCTTCTTTGTCCCTATTATTTTATGTGAAATATGGATAATAGTTTCACTTTAAATTTGATCTTTAAGTGACATAATATCCAGATGGGCTTATAGCTGAAATGAAAAAAATCTAATATCACTTGGGGACAGAAGCAAAGATCAATTGATGGAACTTCCTTTAGGGTCTTTCCCAAAGACAGTGTGAGCATCTTCCTATATTATAAGGAGAATTGGGTTTTATTAAGCACAACCATGAAGTTAGCATTGCGGTGGTGCAGGAAGTGTAGAGTGAACAGAAAAGGATGCATGGATACTGAAGAGCCTAATTACTAGACTGTCTCAGTTAGTGACCCACCACCTCTTAACCTCATACCCGCCCTTCTCAACTCTGTTCAGTAATACCAGGGTGGGAAGTCTGTCCTTCCAACAGGCTTCCTGGTAACTTTAACCAGTAGGAGGCACTGATGGAAACAGAGACAGGAATAGGAAAGAAACAACACATCTTGCTCTCCCCCAATCTCTAATGGCATCTAGGAAGTATCTGCATCCCTGCTTTGAGCTATGAAGTCTGTTTTCCTCGTTTCAGCACTGACTGTGTGGCCTTTGCTCAGTATTTTTGGACTCTATAGTACCACTTCCTCCCTTTCCTTCCACCAGCCCCAGGAGTAGTGGGTGTTTCCTACGCTTATCAATTCCTGGGTTAGCTTCCTGTCCCCACGTTACTCTCTTTCCAAGAAAGAGGTAAACAGTTGTCATTTCCTTATGGGATATATCCTTTACTTTCCCAATCTGTCCTTTCCTGGACATTTGAATATCTCACTTCATCTAAATCAGTGATTTTTACTGTTCATTGGGATCATGGGGGTTTCCAGAAACCCTCCTTAAGGGACAAAGATAATAGGAAAGATGAAAAATGGGATCTAAACTGTTCAGAAAATGCCTTGCTCACTTTAGCTGTATTTATTTCAGCTCTGTATATTTTATTTGTTTATATTTCTTAGAGGAATTTCGCCAGAACAAAGGCTTTTATTTACAATAAATGTTTGGAATCACGAATCTTTGTGATTGATAAACACATTGAATAGAATTTGGTCAAAGATAAAAATTTGGCTAATGCCTCAGTGGATACTACTCTGTTGCAAACAGAAGGTGAGAGGAAGACATCACTGGACCCCAAATTTCCTCCCCTTCCTCTCTCTCACCCCACCTCATCAATTACAGTTTTATTTCTAGGCCCCGACCCTTTGTCATTATTTCTGGAATAGTCTCACCCTTAGAAGCTTGGTTGAAAAATTCACCCAGGGAAGATCAGCTGAAAAATTCCCTGTACATGCTGCATATTGAAAGGGTGAATGCATCTAGAAAACCTGTAATAAAAATTACCCAAACAAACGACTGCCACGTCACATGTCCTATTAGCAAAGTACTTGTGTGGGAACAAAATGTTGTTGTTGGTTTTGTTTTCATTTTTTTAATACAGTCAAGGCCCCAGTGGGGCATGAATGTAGAATATCATCCCATTTTATAATATATGCACCATAATCTTCTTAAAATGAGTTTTCACTTCAAGAAACATAAGGACTTAAATATGAGCAGCCTGTTTTGTGCGTTTGTGTGTTTGGCATCTCATTACACTTCAGACCATTTTGTCTTCTTAGAACAATTGAATATCATTAGTAGAGGCATATTTTGTTGCCAGAACTCACTTGGTTGTGATTGTGCTCATTAAAATGTGTCCATTTGCCAGCTGATGGATGGGAATTCTGAAGGGTGCCTGGTGGGTGAGCATTTGAATATCAGAACTTTCATCTCTTTCTTCCAAAGAGAAAAATAGCTTTCTTACCAACTAACACAAAGCATGAATTTTCCTTGACTTCCTCTCCCTCCTTCTGTCTTCTTTGTGTAACACTCGGTTTAGCTCACGGAATTTCTACCAGGCACCCAGAACTGTGCAAGACATAAAAGCTTCAGAGCCAGAAGCAAATGGGAGCAAATGTAGGCTCCTCAGTTTTATCTGCTCTTTGACCTCAGACAAACCACCTAACTTCTGAGAGCCCTGGAGTTTGAATTTTCAAAATGGGCTTCCAAATGTTAATTTTCATAATAATTACAATGAAAATCTCAACACCCAATTTGGGCACATAGTAGATGTTTAATAATGGGGAGCTATCCAAGGTAATGGACCAAAGAGATGTGTAAAACCATTAGAGTAAAGTTCAAAAGCAAGTAAAGTGCAACATTAATCAGAATAGAATCAGGCACCAAAAGATGAGGTACCTTGAAACAAATCATTTTAAAGATAAGACCCAGAAGATACAGTTGATTTGTATGACTCGCCTTTGTATAAAGTCATCAGGAACACTACATTAGCAAAAATATTGACCCATTATTCCTAGTGTTAAAAATAGGGTTAGGTTCCTGCCAGCCTCTGGTTGCAACATTTTCATCAATTAATCAATACATAACCTTGTTTTATGTATGTTTCTGTTTAAAGATACCTTACTTAACATATTTCATTGATTCTTTAATACTGAGGTCACAGCCAACAGCACTATATAACTCATGCCTAAATGTAGCTTACCTAGTGCACATATTTTCTTCATAAGGCACATCATACCCCCCTTGCTTGCATACTTAGGAGCACTAGACAGCAATTTACCACTATGCTTGAAAGCTATTTTAAACAGTTAAGTCACCAACAAAAAGGAAGGAAGGAAGGAAGGAAGGAAGGAAGGAAGGAAGGAAGGAAGGAAGGAAGGAAGGAAGGACACTTAAAAAGGCACAAAAATGTGACAAATGTCATAGCAATCAGGTGACAAAATGACCTTTGTTTACAGTATAAGAGCTGAAGCTCCTCTGCTGGAAATGTGTACGTAGTGTGACTCAAAAAATGGTTTTTCATTCTGCATTGCACATCGCTTCAGATGACCATGAAAATGCCCATGAGTATTGAATTGGGGATTACAAATAATTTTAACAAGTAGGTGAATTCACGGAAGTGAAATCTGCAGATACTGTAGACCAACTGTAAATGCCATGAAGGGCACTTGGACAGAGGAGGGGAGTTCCCAAAACAAGTAATGAGAAGGGAGAGTCCAGACAGGAAAAGCCGCATAGGCACAGAGAAGAAGATAATTAACCTTTGGAAACAAGTCATATCTTTCAGGAACCTGCTGGGCCCGAGTCGTAAGTGACGTTTCTGCAGATCTAATCAAATGTTCAGACTGGACTTCTCTGGCCTTCTCATCAGAGAAGCACTCACCTCTGGTCCTTTGCACTCTAGTCTTCTCCAGAGTACACTTTCATTACTTGACATGTGTGGGGCTTATTTTTTTAGTTAATTGTATGCCTGTGCCTGCTAGAATGCAGACTCCATGAGGACAGAGAAGTTTCTGTATTCACTAGCTGTGACTATCTGCAACAGTATGGTAGTTACTGTCTGTGGAACGAAGGTATAAATTTAATGGTCTGAATAGCACATTAAGAAATATGCCTCTTATCTAAAAATAGTAGTTATTTGAGTAAAAAGTCCTACCAGACATGCAAGATTTATAGTGTGTGCAAAATAAGAGAAAATTATTCCTACCCTCAGGAGGTAAGCAATATGGAGAGAGAAAAATGGGCTGAAAACAGAGCTGTTTATATCAGGCATGATAGCTAAGCATGATTGTTTACATACTTTTTAAAAAAAATACCTTTTGAGTGAGACAGAGGCTGTGGGGTGTGGAACAGGAAGAAGGAGAATGTGGATTAATGTTAAGATAGCATATTCAAAGTGGTTGGTGCCTGCATGCAAGTTTCTCTGTCTCAAAATATTTTGGAATATTTACATTCAAAAACACAATTGTTTCCTCCCAATCTCAGCATGTAAAACAGGTCTGAATACCTCTGTCTGTTCAATATTCTCCTATTTCAAAATCCCCACAGAAATCATAGCAAGTATCTATCCTTAACAAAAACAAACTTCTGGCCATTTTTGTGTCTACCTCACTTGCAACCATAGCCTACATGGTAGAATTTCAAGAAAATAGAGAAGATGTCTGCATTATCAATGGTGCCTCAAATGAGACTACTACAGACCCTTTGGGGTGTAAGTTTATCACTGTACCTGGATAACTAAGGAATTATGCCACTGTCAGTCATTAATACTTCATGTAAATTAGCTTATGAATTTCAAGCAATAGTCATATAATTCCAAACTATAATTTTATAGAAAGAAAATACTGAGACCCATAATGGTAACATAGTTTTAAAGCTAATTTAGTAATTTTACAAAACCCAGGTCTTTCGACATTCAATTAACTATAACATTCTGATCCAAAACCTTTCCAAATGTGACATCTTGAAGAGGTAGTTTAGACCATTTCCTAATGAAATTTTCCAATTAGTAAAACCATATGAGATAAGAGCATAAAACCCCCAATAAAATATCTTAACTGGAAAAAATACAGATAATTTGAAAAGGTATTACCTTCAACTGGTTTATCAAATTCACTGTCTCCAGAAATCAATTCCATCTTAGGGTACAGTATCTTCCTATTAAAGATAAACTGGGTGTAAGTTTTCCTAAAAAAAAAAAAAGAGGGATTTAAAAAAGGGCAGGAATTCTAGACAGACTTAGGACCATTATGCTAAAAAGACAAAATAGGGGAACTTCAAGAGGGACAGAGGGAAAGTCAGAGAGCTAGATTTAAGAACCCCCAAAACAAAAGGAGTTTGCAGTCTTCCACATTTGACTATGCCAGAGCTCATGGTGGCTAGCAGGGTATAGGGAGCCAGCTCTTCCTGAGTGGGTCACATAGAAGCAACTTTGAGTCTGTGTGACTGAAAAGGCTAATAAAGAAACTGATTATACCCCACTGAGAGGTGAAAGATGAGCTAATACTTTAATGGAAGAACTGGATTTTAACTAGAATGCCTTAGAAAAAAAATTCATTCCAGTGATGTCCATTTCTTTAATACACTCTATCATGGCCTTTGAGATCATGTCCTATACAGCACAAAACACCTGCCTGATTTAAGCATTAAACATGCATTCTTCTTTCCCCTGTTACACAGCCCATTAAAACCCTGTCCAACTGGAAAGTACTTTACATCACACTTTGTTGTTAATCCTGGATGCTGGCTTGGAATAATTTCCATAGTTCTATCTTCAAATCATTTTTCCTCTCCATAAGTATTGCTTACCTTCTCAGGGACATTTAAATTCTCATGAGGAAATCTACTCTTCTTCATTCATAAGGATACAAAAAAGTATCCTGTTCTTTAATTTGCATAAAGTCTCAGGAAATATACTTTTGCTATGAATTGAATTTACTTACTAAAGGTGGAATTTCTAACATGAGAGCAGGCAAGTGAGGGAGTAAGGGAATATTAAGTTGTTTGGTGAGTCAGGATGCCTTACTAGAAGCTTCCAAAAGAAACTATATTCACCACCACAGTTTTTTATATCCGTCCATCAACAGCCTTTAAACACAGAGATACTGAGCACCAATGTCACTTCCAGAAAAGTCTGCTATCTACTGATGTTTGAGAAATTCCATGTTGAAGTTCATATGAAGGTCTAACAATTAATTTCATGAACTCATCCTAGGAAAAGTGCTGCATATCTCATTGCTGAATATCAAACACTACAGTCCCCTTCAAAGTACTCCTCTGGGAAGGTATGCACCAATGCCAGCATCTATTTAGTCCACTCCTCAAAGCAATTTTAGGACTCTTTATCTGGAATGATTATCAAAACTGTCATCAAATTACCGTTACTGTCTCAAATGCCATCAAAATGAATTCCTTTCAATATTTCCTTTAACTTTGGGTAAAGAAAAAACTCACTGGTGGCCATATCAGGTGAGTTGGGAGGGTGTTCCAAAACAGTTGTTTGTTTACTGGCTAAAAACTCCCTCACAAACAGGGCCATGTGAGCTGGTGCATTGTTGTGATGCAAGAGCCATGAGTAGTTGGTCAAGATTTTCACTTTGAATTTTCCTATTTCTCTATTGATATTTACTTGGTCTGCTATGCTTCTCACAGTCAGCCAACAGTTTTAGTGCACAATTTGACACATTTTTCCAATGTTTTCATCAGTTCTGCTTGTTACTGGTTACCCTGACCCCTCTTCATCAGTGATACTTACTCTTCCCTCAGAAAAATGTTTAATCCATTTGTACACTGCAGTTTTCTTCATGGCATTATCCCCATTATCTGGGACTAACATGTCCCTGATTCCATGTCATTCTTGCCAAATTTAACATGAAATTACAAATGTTTGTTTGTTGCTCTAATTCAAGCTCTGACATTCTAAGGATGGCGCACAAAATACACAACAGCAAATATGCATGCCATTCAACCAGATACCAGCACATTTCAACCCAAGCACAATTGTGAGATACTGATACACCAAGGTTGTAAAACCTTCCAGGCTATTTGTCCAGTGCTGCCAATGGAAGTACACTATGGCAAGCTCACATACTTAATTGTTATGTGCCAGGCTCAGGGAGGGCCAATGGTGTGAGAAGAGACAGGTTTGAAAACAGTAGCCCAATAGTCAAGCCCTACGGAAATCCTACAACATGGCTTCCTTTTAACTTTTAAGTCTCATGTTTCCTCCAGCTTCCTAATTTAGTCTCATAATTCCTGATACTGATCTTGATACTTTTCCTCTTGGCTCTTGGCACCCTGTTTTTAGACAGCCAGTGTTTATTCTTGGCATCACTTTCATCACTCATCCTGTATATGTTTATCTGTTCCTTCACCACTCATCCTGTATATGTTTATCTGTTCCTGACTCCAGACATCCAATTCCCCATCTCAGTTCCTGTAGAAGCAAAGCAACAACAAACACTCTTCTTAAGAAAGTGATTTATCTCTCAGGAGGTCTCCAGTTCTGGATGTTTGATCTGGAGAAAAAACATGAAATTGAGACACCCCAATGATTGTTTTTCCTCTTATATCTCAAGGTCAATCAGTCCTCAAGGAGTTGTTAAGCAGATCATCCCTGGACACAAAATTCCATGACCTCAGGAAAAGCCCTGTCACCAACTCCTGGTATGGGATTATCTGGTGTGCTGATTAAATTTATAATCAGTATAATTTTCAGATTAAGGAAAGCAACAAATCTTCCTAGCTGTGTCTATTTTCCCAAAGACTGGAAGCAGAATCTACACACAAGTTTGCCCAGTGATATCAAAAAGGTGGGTTACACAACTTCTATGTGGGCATTTCACTCAACCTCCATGCAACTGAATGGTCTGACCTCTTGGCAATTAAGCTACTTCCAAATTTCTTTTAACTTAAAACTATAAAACACTGAAAATTAGAGCATTAAGCTAAATGTATGAATCTTGAGCAGAGACTCCTCTTGGGGACCTGCCAGCCCTACTCCTATGTATAGTAATGAAGGAAAATTTCAGTTCCTTCAAGGGAAGTTCTAGGCACAAACCTAGCCTTGAAAAGGAAATAGGCAAGCTGATAAGCAGGAAGACGGCACTAACAATGGTCCTTCAAGCAAGCCAGCCCCACAAGGTGTTCTGAAACTAAAAGATAGTATCTCAACACAAGCCCTTGAGCTGTTTTTCAGTATACCCAAGGAAATACAAAATGCAAATAAGGGAGAAACTGACAAATTGAACTCTCACTCTAGTTCTTTGTTCTAAATTTCTGCTTGAGGGGCCTAGAGAAAGTCCCGCCATCTTGACACTCCTATCAACTAATCTAGGAATCTCTTAATCCCATGATGACTCTTACCCCACACCCTCTCCCTGCTTCAGGAGATCCTGCCTCTTTGGGCCACCCACTGTCTATTCTCCAGGTATTAACTTAAACTGTCTTACCTACAACTTCTTCTTTCCTGAATTGTACCCCTGCCTTTAAAAACCCTTGTTTGTAACCCCTTGAATTGTTCTAGTCCTAAGCATTAGCTGCCCGCTCTCCTTCCATGACACCATGCAATAAAAATGCTTCTTTTGCCTTCTGCAACTCTCAGCTTTAGCGTCCGGCTTAGCTGTGCTGGGCGAGTAGGCCTCAGTTTGGTTCGGTAACAACACGTTTATTTTTAAAAACTGAAAAAGGTAGAAAAATAATGTGTGCAGCCCACTATCTATATATTGTACATACTAATATACACACATAAACAGAATTAGTGTAAGCTATGTTTATATATATTATATATAAATATATATGGTAGTAAAACAACAAAAAATCATTATAAGAAGCCAAGAATCACCATCATTTGAAGGCATTTATAGTGAGGCAGATAGCCCCATTTAGCCTTCTTATTTTAAGCACTACCAGTAATATCATTATATTAAAAATATAAAACAATGTATAATTGTTATGATAACTTTGAAAAACGGAATAAAAAGTTTAATTATGCTCAGTACCTCCTCCTAAAAAGCTAAACCATTCATAATAAATTTTATGCATTTATTATCTAAAATATTAAGATGGGACTTTCCAAAACAGTAGAAAACCCAGAAGGTTTTCAAATTCTGGATTCCTGTGGACAGCTGTTCAGTTAGAGGCTGATCATGATGATTCAAGAGCTTCCTGACCTTGCTGCACTCATAACTGTATCACTGGATCTTATGTGACTCCTGGAAGCCAACTCCTTCCAGCATGTTCCCATAGCTGTGTATCTGTTAATGGGATGCCATTGAATTCAAACTCCAATTTGCATTGGATAGGATTATTTCCCACATTGAGCACTGGGCCTCAGGAACCTGGGGTCGGTTCAGCTTCTCCCAAGCCTGGTCCAGTCCAGCACTGGCTTCCCTCTCCTCAGTGAGTATTGAGATGCTTCACAGGATATAACTACTCTCTATACTATTGAGATGCTTCAGAATATAACTACTCTCTCCTCAGTAAAATTTGCATCACCCAATTGATATGCCTCTGGAAAACTGTCTGCACGGTTTCCAGCAGTTCTTTCTAGGCCCCTAGAGTTTCTCTCAAAGAGATAATGAAGACATGTGTCAAAGTTAAATGAGAGTAAAACCCCAGGGGGTGAGAGCAAATGCAGACATTGAAAGTGATAGAAATGACAAAGGCTGTAATCTAGGGACAGAGTGTGGTCTGAGGGTACTAGAGTGTGCTAAGGTATGGAGGATCCTGGAAGGGGGTCACAACAGTTTAAGACTTTGGTTAAAAGAAAAATAATGACAGAATACATAATGCAGCAAAGGGTGGAGATTGCCAAGAAAAAGTGGTGAAGGCATCCTTTAACTTGGTGATGATGCAGGGGGCCCCCTGAACATGCCATTTATCTAAGGAATACCTGCGTGGGAAGTGACGAGACAAAGGACTTCCATGGATTGGGAGGAAGGGGAACAAGCAGCAGGCTGGCTGAACTAGAAGCAAAAAGGAAGAATCCAGGCCTGAGTGAGATAGAGCATGTCTGAGTATGGACAAAAGCACACTTTAATTTTTTCCACTGGGTAAGTCTTATTTTCCCACTTAGACTACCAATTTCCACAGGGCAGGAGCAATGTTTTAAAAGTATTTAAAAACATAGCATGTTCAAAATATTGTCCAAATTCATAAAAAAAGAGTGTACAAAGTTACGTGGCTAATAAACACCAGCGTTCTATTGACCTACCAAGATCAAATGCATCCTTTTTATATGATATGCATTTTATATATGCTTCTTTGGGGGGCTTCATTTTCTGTTGTTTATTCTTTTTCTTAACCTACTTGCAACATCTTTTATTGTTACAGTTTTTTAGTCTCTATGGGCCATCCTATGTCCTTTTGAGTACAAATACTGAAGGAAGAAAGACATAACATACACATATGTGTGTGTGTATATATTTTTTCTTAGATGAAATTATTTTCACTGTGTAATTATAAGTTGCTTAACCTGCCCTTCTCTCAAAATACTGAAAGCAAAATTCTATCTTTACACATTGCTGAATTAAGAAACTATGTAGGAGCCCAGGTAAATAAAAACACCATTAAAGTCTAATTTTCCCCCTTATTATCCTTCTCTTTGAAATCATCTCTTTCCAATACTCCCTTTATTACCCACTTTCTATGAGTCCCTCCTTTCCCACCAAACCTCCTTTCATCACACCAAGTTCAAAGGACTTAGAATAAAGACAAAAGAATCCCTAAGGTCATAAGCCAAAGATTTATGTTATTTAATGCACTTTCACTACATTTTATCATTGGGAGGCATCTTGGCATATGAGGATGTAAATTTAGATTTAGTGACTTTCAGCAAAGTCAAATGAGCTATTCACAGAACCAAATCCTATGGTGTCCTAGTTGCTCTTAGAATATAGGTTTCAGAGTCTTAGTTCCACAAGATGTCCTCTAATTTTAAAGAAGTATACCAATAAAAGATAAACTGAAAATAATAAAAATGGCATATTGAGGAATTCAAGATCATAAGTGCATGCAAGTTTACCTCAAAGATGATAAATCAATCATTAAATAATTAATGAAGACTTAACTGTTTTCCTAGGCATAATTGTGAATGAAGAAACAGGGGAACTTAAAGGCATAATTACCAAAAACATAGAAGACATATGAAATGCTACATAAAAAGAGTAAGGGGAGAAAATAAAAGTACTTATGTACACAGTAAACTTTATACATATATACACACACACACACACACACACACACACACATTATAGACATACATAGAGAGAAAGAGAAAATCTTATTATTCTAAGAAGTGGTAAAAAATTAAAGTATTAATGCCCTTGAAATTGAATGGTGAAACAAACACTAGATTAGGAAACAGAGGCCTGGGATCCAGCTCTGGCCACAGTGAGCTCCACACGCCTGGGATGGTGAGCATCTGTGTCTGGCTCTTTGTTCATCTGTGAAAACAAAAGAACTGGATTATCTATACACTGAAAGAATATTTGATGTTATGAATATGTAAGACATTTCTTTATATTAAACACTTATTTATCAAAGTAAATTTGAAATGTCTGGGAGTTTTCCTTAAATTAAGAAGAGGAAACTGTGGCCTCTCCCAAGTGTCTCTCTGCAAACCAAGATACAGCCCAGGGAAGAAGAGCAATGAGACCAAGCTCAAGAAGAATATTTTTAAAGTGCTAAAAATCTGAGAAAAGTATGAGTGATATTATGGTATAAGTGAAAACTCATGCTATTGGATTAAAATTTTTATAACACATTTCTGCACTACCTTTTGCAGAAAATATGCAAAGCATAGTGACAAAGGCTCCAGAATTTAAAAATGAGAAAAGGACTTGGACTTAAACCCAGCTTAAACTTTGTTAACTATTTTATTTTGAGCAAGTTAACTTCTCCTGTAATAAATGATCTGAACAAAGAAACAAAGGTACCATTATCATCTAAATCATTCTTTGTAAGAGGAGGATTATGTTAAAAAAAAAATTAATAAAATGTTAAACTTTCATGTTCATATTTACTCAGATCTGGAAAAATAAATATAATGTTCATGATTGAATTAGAGGAGGTATCAACATACCCTGAAAAACTTAGTTGTTATAAATATTTTTAAAATGCTAACATTTTGATACCTGATTATTTTTAAATACTACTATTGAGCCTTTACTTCTAATTTAATACTACCTAAAATTGGTCATCAATGACTGTGAATTTAGGCTTCATTTTAATCCAGCTTTCTAGAAGAAGTCTCCATGGTTAGTCCTTTCCATATTCATCCTCTGGCCTATGAAATATGCCTTTTTGTCACTCCTTAATGCACAGGTAGAGGTGATTTCTTCATCTGAAAGAGTCTGCAAGGTATTTTTTTTCTTTTCCTGTCAAACTCTTTGAGGCCATTGGGCTGACAGTTCTGGGTTGGACTGAGTTTAATCTTTTCCTTTCAAATCAAATTATGGGGAAAATGCCAGGGAAATGGCTTCCTAACAGCTGGCATTGTTCAGAAATCACCGAGCTTGGTGAATTTGTAAGATAAGTGTCTAAATTGTGGAGAAAGGCAGACAGCTTCCCTTTGGGGCTGATATCTGAAAAACTAATGACTAAATGACTCCATTTTACTCTCCACACAATGGCTTGTGCTGGAAGACTTGAGAGATTCTTGAGGTTCAGGGGCCTCTCCAAAATTCACCCTGCATAAAAGCTGGTTTGGGGTCTTCTTCACTGCCTTTGCTCCCTGTTGAATAATCTTATAACTTTTTAAACTGATAAGGAGAGAAGAGGATAGATTTTTTCCCTGAGTTATATGAAATCCACAGAAACTTTCCTATCAAGATACTCAGAAAACTGCCTAAGAAAATAAAAAGGACTCATAGGACAAAAGCCAAAAAAAAAAAAGGGGGAGAAACAACTTTTAAAGATGTTATTGGAGATGCACCTCATTCACATTAAATACTAAAATATTAAAATTGATTAAGGTTGTGAAATAATTGAATTACTTAGTCTCCCATGTATTTAAATTAATTTTTCATCTCCTTCTCCAGGCCACTTCCTACTGGCTTTTGTTGCGTTCTCTTAATATTTTATTTGCTGAAAGGAAAAAGTTTCCTTTTGACATATTGGCATTCACAGTGTTGGTTGCCAATCTCACTGCCAACTCTATGAGTGGATTTCTCAGTTTAAGGGAAGCAACAACAAAGAATAAAAGATTTGCTTCACATCCTATGCTTGACACATTATTCCTAATCATGTCGTCCTCTGCATAATTTTATCTGGGGATCCACTTCTTTTGCTCATTCTCTACAATGCCCCCTTTCTAATTCCTCTCTAAGCTTTTCAACCATTAGGCTATTGGTAATTTATCGAGGGAGGGTACCTAAAAGGAATGTTGTGGTCATTACATTTGAACTACAAATATAATCAGCCAAAGCCAGAGCCTGGTGGTGCCTGATTTCTGGAGCTCAGGAATTAATATGGCAGATCTTCTGTAGTTAAAAGGTAAATTCCAAGCTGACCAGCATATATAAGAATAGATGATAAAAAACAGTAGACAATGGCCCAAAGGAGTCAAACAGGAACTCAACTCACTAGAGGTGGACTTTGGAAGCTAACAGGAAATTAAACAAGAAAATTCTATAAAATTCCAGTGATACACTCACAGATTGCATCTAGACTTCTTGCTCTAAGGAAAGTTTACAGGTGAGGAAATAAGATCAGAAACATTAAACGTATCTTCAAAATGATGTAGGATTTCAAATCCTCCATCATTCCTTAATGCGTCCCTTCTCATGATCACAAGAGTAGAGCCTTGCTTTTGTGCACTGATAGAATCATCAAATATTTAGATCTAGAGATGACTTTGACTGTGGTCTGGTTAAATCAGGAATCATCCTGTCAAATGTCATGAAATTGCAGCAAACAGAAGGGACCTGGCTTGCCCCAGCCAATGCAGAGTTAATGCATTTTTCTAAATGTATCCTTCAATGGCATATTCGTTAGTTCATGTTGCATTAAAAAAAAAAAAAAAAAAAAAAAGAATACTTGTTTGCTAAAGACCCTGTGTGGGTCAGCATTTTGGGCTGAGTAAGGTCAGCTGAGCACATCTCTTCCTCTCCAGATGATGTCAACTGTGCTGGCGCACATATCTGGCTCAGACATGGTCTAAACAACTGGGATAGTCAGGGACTCAGCCCATGTCTCTCATCCCTGTTCTGTCAAGCCAAATCAACGACTAAGGAAGGGAGGAAAAAGACTCCACCTCTTGGTAGGAGAACCTGCAAAGAACCTGTAACCAGACTTCCTAAAACCTACTATGGATGTGAATAAACTACTAATGAACAAATTAATGAATAAATGAATGTGTCCTCAGGGAGAAAGGTAAGAGCTGTCAAGTGCATTAGGAAGTTGAGTTGGCAGCTCTGGCACACATTAATCCAGGAAACCTATGCATCTCAGCTTCAGTGAAAGGGATCCCAGTACCTGAAAGAAGTTTGGGCCAGACAGCATTCAGGCTTCCCTCTGACACTAAAGGTTTCTGATCCTAGGAATATGATAAGCAGGCAGGTGAAAGAAGGTTGGCACCGAGTGACCCTTCCTGAGGAGACTGCTGCTGACCACTCCTGCCCAGTGATCGAATTTCGTGTGTTTCATCATCTTCCTCCCTTATCCGCTCCAGCTCCATCGATTGCATCGCCTTCAATATCTCTTTTGTGGTAAAGGCTGCTCCCGAGACTGCCCTGTCTGAGTTGCCTCATTTTGTCAATTCCAATTCAGCCAGACATCCTTTTACCCTTTCCTAGACAACAAAGCTTTCTGGTCGATGTTTTTCTTAAAAAAAAAAAAAAAAAAAAAAAAAGAAAGAAAGAAAGAAAGAAAGGAAAAGAAAGAAAACTCATAGAAGACTTAGAAGCCTTAGAAAGTCTTACTAAAGATTCTCCCTGCCAGGGATAAGGAGAAAAATTCTTCCTTCTCTGACAATAGCTCATATTTATCTTCTCTTCCAGCCTTTTCCCTCCGCCATGGGATCTCAGACAGAAGACTTTTTGTTATTTTTTCATTCCTTTCTTCTTTCTGAAAATTAAAAATGCTTTCTTGAATATAATGATAATCTCTACATTATAACCTGGTAGATGTCTTTCAGTTTATTTTCTAGATCAGAAAAAATTGTTCTTGAAAATTCTCATTAGTCCTAACTTATGGAACTGGGACTTTCTGTTTTATGCTTCAAATGCTACATGTTTTTTAAAAATGCTGCAGAAAGACCCTCTCAACAACCAGCATTGAAACAGATAATCCTCCTTGGAAGAATGTTATATAGTCTCTCATTGCATACTGTCTATAACTTTTGATAGACATGAATCAGAGTTTAGAAAACCAATGTCAGACAGAAATACTCAAACTGTAAAATAAAATTCAATCATCTTACCATAAGATTCAAAATTAAAAAATAAGATCTTGTTCCTGCTGACTTGGTCACTCCGGCCTCAACCACACCACCATGTCTACTCTGCATGGAAGCCACACCAAACCAAATCAGAACTCTCCATTTTCTACCTTCCTGAGATCACACATTACTCTTCTGCCTAGAATTTCTTCCCCATTAGTTTGACTGAGAAATTCCTTTTAATATTTTAGTAAACAATTGAATTCAATCCTTGTTTGGTAAGCTTTCCCTTATCCACCTAAAAAGTTGTGTAAGTCCTCATTCATATTATCACTGTACATATTTTACCTCCATTAGCGTCATTGCAGTTAGAATATGGTACTAAAGATCACTAAAGATCTTTGAATAGACTCTCTTCTTGAAGAAGTGGCAGAATCTTGTCTTAGTGGTTTTACACTCCCCTGCTCTCATTTTCTGCTCTTATAAGGGACTGATAGTGGTACGAATCCATCTTTGTCTTTGAGCACATCCACTACATCACATTTCCTCTTCATCTTCCAAGGTTCCTCTTCATCAACATGCTACTTTAACACTATAAACATCTTGTCTTCTCCAGGCTAAAATCTTGTCAATATCCTCTCCAACTTCCTATTGTTCTTCTTTACCTGGGTGCGTAATTTTTTAAAAGAATAATTTGCACCTGCTATCTCAACTGCCACACTATTTACAGACTCCTTAATTCTTTGCAACCTGGCCTTTCACTTAACCAACTTTCTTGCAGTTGCCTTCAAAAAAGGTTATAAATTGTTTATTTGTCAAAAATGCACACATGAATATACGTATGTGTACACACACACAGGCATATTTAAATATAAGATTTTAAGCAACTCTTATCATCCTTAATCTTTCATCCCTCCTTATGCTCATCCCTCATGACCTTGTAATCTCCTTATTCAGGCTGAGAAGCAGTCCTGTGAAGGATAATAGATGACACTCATCTCACACTTAGGATTAATTTATGTTTTCTCTTATTCCCAGGGCATACAGAAAGCATTTGACTTAGGGGACCATTCTCAGTTTTCCCACAAAATTCTGTTTCTACTTATGAGTTCCACAGTATGGACTGACTAAGGGTCATTCATGTGTATGGCCAAACATATTTTTGCTGTTTGGAATTTTTATTGTAATTACACATTTTCATTAAATAATATATAAACCAGGAAAACATGAATGCAAAGAAATATAAGCCTGGCCCCAGCCAAAACTGCACAAAGAAAAAAGAAAGAAAGAAAGAAAGAAAGAAAGAAAGAAAGAAAGAAAGAAAGAAAGAAAGAAAGAAAGAAAGAAAGAAAGAAAGAAAGGAAAGAAAGAAAATTAAGTTTGGGCGGCGGCTTCTCTGGCTCAAGGAGTAGGGTGCTGGCCCCATATACCAGGGGTGGCAGGTTCAAGCCCAAACCAGGTCAAAACTATGAAAAAAAAAAAAAAAAAGAAAAGAAAAAGAAATATGTTTCTTTCATGAAAACTAAATTGAAGAGATTTTATGCATGCAGTTTGGGAAAACTAAGACACAACAAACTCTGTTGAATTACAGTGAGATGTTAGTTGTAAGGAGAAAAAAAACATAAAACCCCTATGCATCATCTTTCATAACATTTAGCATCACTTTAAAGAAACCTAAATGGGAAATCATAGATGAGGTATCATAAGTATGGTTTTTGAAGACAAAAAGAGCCAAATGCTTCTTGACTGAAAGTAAAATGTTGGTGGAGAGGGAGACAGAAGATGTTAGAATTCAAATAGAGATACTTTACTCCATGAAAAGACATTCGAGTAGTTTGATTAATTTACAATGACCAGTCCTTTTCACACTATGTAAGAAGACTTCTAGTACAGGTAAGTATTCAGTTGCTCATATCAGACAAATGTTATGTTACATGCAGCCCAACTGTTTATTATCTGTGTGCTATCAGGCAGATTACTTACCTTCTCTGATCTTAAATTACTTTCTATAAATAGAGGAAACAATATTTTACTTACAGTATTGTTAGGAGGTTGAAATTAACAAGTCACATAACAAAATTAGCTTCATTAGTATGTAAAGTTTTTTGCATAGTATCTGACACTAAGTGCTCCATAGTGCCAGCTATGATTTTTAAAGAAAGGGGCTCATAAGTCATCATCATCATCATCATCATCATCATCATCATCACTATCCTCATGAATGACATTCATTAAGGCTTTTTCCTTCCCACCATCCATCTTCATTGTGGGCATTCTACACGGTCTGTATTCAATTCTCTCTCATGATTAAATTTTTCCTTTGGCAAGAGCACCCATCACCATGGCATCAAGGTGCTAATCTGCTTGCTCCTGTTCATAGAGGTATGGATTACCAGTCTATGATGGGCAAGGCCCTGAAATCAAAGTGTGAAAATGATACTGACCTTGAGAAGCGCAACTCAACTTCTTCCATGACTGGTTAGCTCAGTTCACTGCTACTTCTTATGACTCAGGGATGTACTATCTACTCTGTATTGATTTGAAACTGCACATTTTATTTATGTGTGTTCATATATGTGCATGTATATATATATATATATATATACACACACATATATACATGCACATATATGAACATGTAAGTGTATGTGATATACATATGTATATATTCTATTTTTTCTGTTTTTATTGAAAACTTTAATAATTCCGAGTGTTCAGTCTTCACTATATGTTTATATTCTTGATTCTTTTTGACTTCTTATTTTGAAACATAGCTTGAGTTCAGGCTTTGTAATTTATGGGTCCATCCTTCAATAGGCAGTAGCATAAGCATGTCAGTCTTGGCAAATTCAGCGACTCCAGGTAAAAATGGAGTTGTATCTAACCCAGCACTAGAGAATCTGTTGCCATCATATTTATAGGATCACATTCTCCAACAAGTGACTCTAGATTTGGTTGTGCTACCAACCAGTGCTCCACAAATACCCAAACATTCCTAAAAAGCCTCCTATAATGTCCTGCTGTGTGTACTTAGTCTCTGAAACTTTATCAACTTGTCTTGAATTTTCATACACTATGATAGTCCATGTGCCTACCCTTTCTTCCCTTCTAATGCCTCATCCCACCATATATTCCTTTGCTAGTAGATGTATGCCATGTGAAATCTCTTCAAGAGCCAATTCACTTTAACTTTCTTGAAATATCACCACTGCCCCAAATCCTCTGCTATGACTAAGCCCTTTGCATACAAGTGTGGCCCAAATATGGAATGAAATTACTACTGCTTTTTGGATACCAGATGGAGGATGGCCTGCTCCATCCCTTCATCTAGCTAGATTGACCTGCATTAAAGTTTATCCTATTTTGGCTCATTCTCTATTTTCTATCCTGCTACTGCAGAGGGGCACAGCATGACTCTTACTTTTATTCACTCATGTTATGGTAGTTAGCAGCTGTTAAATTATTAATAATGAATTAGTTGATCCCACTTAATAAGCACCAAGGGCAGGTAGTATGTGGGGCAGCCACACTGAGTAACAGGGGGAGAGTGAAAGCAGGGGTTACCTACAGCTCCAAATTATATTAGCTAGAAAGCCTGAGAGACATCATGCCCTGGTTGAGCTCATGGTGATCTTAAGGGTCAAGAGGTAAGGAAGAGTGGGGTCCAAAAGGGAGAGTGGATGTAAAAAAGAAAGGAGAGTGCCATCAATACTAACCGTCACTGCAACTCCCGACTATGAGTGTGTTAGCATTCCCTGTTAATAAGAAAACAATGAAGAAAGAAAGGATGAACATATGGAAAAAGCAGCAGGGAAAACAGTGATTCTTTGCTCAGAAGGAGATGAATAATTAATGGTAGGAGGTGGGTGTATTGTTAATGAAGAAAATAGGGGAAAAAGTCATGGAAAGTGTTGGAGAGGTCAGTGATAAGAGATGAAATGACTTTATTATCAACCCAGATCCTCATGGACATCAAATTCAGGAATAAAAGTTTAGGAACCACACAGAGTGCAATTATGTGTGATACTAATGGAAAAGGAAAAATCAATCTTTTGGGGGTGATTCACACAGTGAGTAATTGACTCTGGGTTTGGATTGTAATTGCAGCAATGGCACCTCTGGACAAAATGATGAGGCTGTAGGGGCTGCAATCAGGCAGGTCCCAGATCCAGCAGCTTCCTGGCAGATCCAGTGGAGCTCAGAAGGCAGAACCAAGCTATGTCCTCATCTGTCCTCCTAAACTCAGAGCCTGAAAACCAAACTCTCTGACTTAGCTTCCCAAAGACAGGTGAAGATGGGAATGGACAGAGGCAAACCCCTCATGGTGGGGATAAAACAGTAACTTCTGTGTGTGTGAAGAGTCTGAAGCAGTCCTCACTTCAGGTTAAGAATGCACAGGCTCCTATAAGCAGCTGTCATCTCTGCTTGAGAATGGCTACACTCTTTTCTACCCTCTGTAATCCACTTAGTACCTTGGCTCACACTATTGCCTCAGCCTAAAATTCACTCCCTTCTTCCAGTATCCCTCTTCCAAGGTCAAGCAGAACTAACTATAATTCTTTCAGTAAGCCTTTCCAGCTCCTCCAAACTGTACAGCCCCTCTCTTCCCGGGTTGTCCACAGTCCTTGGGGTCTAGTAAACAGTGGTACATCATTGATTACAGTTTGAGTCTTATCACCTTAAAAGATCATATAAGCTTCTTAAAAGCCAGAGCTGTATACCCAACAATATTCTACACAGAGTAGAGGCATTAATTGCCTAGTGAATACATATTGATCAATTGATTATTTAATTCACTTAACACTTTCACATTACTTGGCTTAGTATCTGATGGCTAGAAAAAACTCAGTGAAAGTCAAACTGATTTAATTCTAATTAACGAGGAATAGACATGAGACAAATGGCTTCTTTGGAGCAATAAAAATGACCTGAAAATAAAATTAATGATCACATAATAAGATGTTTAACCTCACTTGTAACCAAGAAAAATTATTTTAAAACAATAATAAAATATATATTTTCACACATTAATTTTTCAAATAAAAAAAGAGTAACACTATGTGGGGAATGGGCAGGCATGTTATATCATTTGGTGGGTAGCATCTTTATGGTGCTCAAACCACTGGGTTTTCTCAAAATTAGCCAATAATGCTTTTGTGAACTTGTTCTATAGAAAAATATATAGTTAGTCCAAAATTGTAAGGATGAAGATTTTTTTTGCCCATAAGGAAAAATTGGAAACAAACTAAATGCTCATAGTAACATACTGCTTAAATAAATCCTGAAGCTTCCTTATTAAAGAACACCACAGAGTAAGAAGAATAAAACTGACAAGGAAGGATCATCAAGGTACATGTTTAAGTATTAAATTAATCAATTCACTAGAATCCTATGTATACATATATACAAATATATAGAGAGATGATCCTGCCTAGGTTTAAACTTTATATGAATGTATGTATACGTGTGGCTATATGTTTATATCTATGAATATAAATGTATAGAAAGAGAGGAAGAAGAGTAAATGTATAGAAAGAGAGTAGGAACACACAACCAAGTGTTCATAGATGTTAGTGCGTGCCCTCCAGAGAAATGGAGTTAGGTAGGAGGGGAAATGAAGAGGTACTCTGTGTGTTTCCATGTGAAATATAAAGTTGAACACAAAACAGAAGATTCAATCCAGGGGACATCAGCCCGACCTCAAAAGAGATTTTCTGTGGGTGCACTGTGCACATGGTTGAGTGTGGTATGTACTCAGCCTCAGCCAGGTGTCCGCACAATCAGGACCATCAGGAAGCTAGGACTTGGCACCAGCCAGAGGCCATCATCGGCTTCCACCTTCACAATGCTATTCCTCTGTTCCACACTTGAGCACTCTTCTTTAGGGCTCTTTGCACTGTCTCTATCCACACTGATCTTGCCCCTTCAGAACTCCTGTGGTATATGTCTGCATTAATAAACAATAATTAATTATGAATGATGTTTGTGACTTTGGAAGAGATACATTTTAAATGAGCTACTAAGCGATTTATATATTGTAATGTTTACAGGTGTATTGTCTGGTTCTCTAGTAAATGGCAGAATTACAGAATCCCATTCTCTTCTTTTTGTTCCTTTTCTCTTAATTCTCCTCTCCCCCCAACTCTGGGGATGCCCCACTTGAAATGAGAATACAAAATGCTCCTCTAGGTAGCGAGCGTGGGCCATTCTCTCCCCCAGCCTGTTGCGTCACAGTTTCCCATGGGGTCCAACGGCAATGTGGCACTTTAATTAACATGAAGGCCTTTTTCTCTGATGGACTTCATGTCAGCAGAGTAAACAACTGTCTGTGGCAAACTGACCTGGGCAAATTAGAGAGCCTAAAATCTCATAGGCAAGCATCACTAGAGTTGTATAACCATATGAAACATAAACACTACAATAATAAGAGACACATTTTGAGTGTTGATTCTGGGTATTATGCCTCTGAGTTTAAAAATCTGGAAAAATAGCTCTTAAGTACCAGTCAATCAGTTTGCATCCATTACCCAGTCTCTGCTGAAAAGAAGGTCAGACCATCTAGGATTGCAATTGGTCCCAGAGCAGAGCAGCCTCTGCTCAGCTGAACAATTGCCCCAGGCTTCTGATTGCTGTGCCCCTGAAACAGAAGGGGGACTGATGAACATTTCCCAAGTCCTCTGGAACTTCCCTGTTTTCCTAATCTCCCTGCTTTTACTCAACTGTCTTCTACCCAACTCCTAGAATTCCGTAATAGATGCACAATACATTTTTAATGCCTTAAATTAACATTTTTTGCAACATCACAGAAATAAAAGCTCTGCCTCTGGCTGAATGTGAAATAAAAAGAGTTACTGCCTAAAATTTAGGTTTTATACTAGAAAGAAAGGGAGAGAAAGAACAAGGGGAAGAAAGAGCGAAGAGATGTTTGATTTGAATTCAGGAAGTCTATAATAGAAAAGTAGCAGAAAATAACAGAAAAGTGGGCTTGAGGAAGATCAAGAAAGTTTATATATACTATGCTGAAAAATCTGAATCTAGCATACAAAGTGCCAGTAAAGAATTCTAAGCAAGGAAAATGACATGACCAAAGGTATAGCAGTGAAGATGATAGACTTAAGGGCTAATACCTTTGGCAACAGAACCAGCAAAGAGTCCATTGCCTGAGGTGAGAGTCTGTGGTAACTCAGGGCCCAGAGTTGAGGGTGATTTGGAAGATGATGGATGGCATTGTGAGGACCTGGAGCCCAGAGGTAGCAGGTGAGATAGGAAGACTCCTGAGAGGTTGTTTCCAGGGCTGAGTAGTAGATGACAGTGTTGTGCAAGGGGGTTGTTTGGAGGCAAAGAGGATGAGTTCTGCTTGAGACACCATAGTAATTTTGAGGCCGTGGGAACTACAAAGAGACAGAGTCTTGGGGGTGAGGTAAGGAGAGGAGTGAAGCATAATCTCAAGGAGTCATCACTTAAGAGATAGGGCTGAAGCCCAAAGAGTAACAAGGTCACTCAACAGGTAAACCAAAGAAGACAAGATGGGGGACATCTACCCTAAGAACACTTAGATGTAAAGGTCAGGCAGAAAAAAACAGAGTCCCTTTTGACTTTTCATATTATCATCCTTATTTAATTAAAGTTGAATTCATGGCCTGGGCTTTTTCCCTTGCATCTGAGATGAGTCATCTCCTCTTTCAAGTCCCTGTGCTACCTCACACATTCACCGTCTCGCTTCTTTTCGTTTCTGCCCAGACACCATATCATGACACAGTCTTTTTCTTGATGCATCTTCTGGCTTTGCATTAAGTCCTTCCACATGTTTGCCTGTGAAGGGTGTGGGGTTGGGGTCCCTGAAGCTGGGGAGGATAAGATAGGAATATGCCCAAGTTCCTTAGGAATAAACATCAAATAAAAAAGGAACTCTTCACCGATCCACCTTGGAATATTTTAGAATCTATAGTCAAAACTTGCTCTGTTGTTCAGATGCTACTGTGTCTACATCAAAGGCTCCTCACCCCCAAGGAGTTGAAACCTTGAACCTTCTCGAGGTGCTTAAGGTTTTTGACTTTCATGTTCTCCAGATAAATGAATGCTGAATGCCAGTTCACCTGAACCTATAACACTAGGAATAAAAAATAAAATAATAATAAAATAAAGTATATAACCTTTCGATACAACATTTTCAAGTGTTTTACCATACCTTCAGAAGGCATCCAGAAATATCCACAGATCAGGGATGATTCTCCTCTAAAACGTACCTGAGGCAGAACTAGGTCTATAACACACGACCCAAGTATAATATCAAACTTTCCCATTCTGACCACCAGCAAAAGAACTTGCGAACATTCTGTCTTTTTCTCCAGCCAAGAAAGAGAGTGTAAATCTTTCTGTTTCGCATGCCTCAGAAGGCAGTTGGTATCTAAATGTACTATAATGAAAAACTGTACCCTCAGGTAGGTGGAGGAGGTGAGGTGGGGGCGGCAGGAAGCTGGAACTGCAGAGACGGGGTTGGCATTGCTTTGTCGGGCGAAAGACAAGGAACATTTCTAAAAGAAAGGAGAACTGCTGAGACACAGAAGTAAGAGGCAAGGAGAACTGACTGGCAATCTAAACACAGGATGAAAAAGAGGAGGGAAACAAGAGACAAGGAGAAGAGACCTTGAGAGAGAAGCTGAAAACCTAATTTGGGGACACATTTGACGATCATCGGGGTTTGTTTAACAGCAGAAAAGAAATCCACTTTTTAGTAAATACATATGATGAAATTTTTAAAAAGGAGTCTATGAGGGTGAAAAAAAGAGGAGCAAATGGCTGTAAGCATACAGTATACAACACTATACGCAGGACTGCAGGAAGACAAAACGAGGGGGCCCAGGTAGGGTAGCATCTGACACTAGAAGCCTCCAGGAACAGCCCTGGGCCCCGACTGAGCTATCCAAGGTTTGCCCTTCACCAGTCACTTAGTTCTCCTCTGAAGCTGCCTGTCAGTCATGCCCCCGAGGGAGCCCAGCGGTGTGAGAACGTTCTTCCCAAGGCACTCCTTCCATTATCCTCGCTAAACCTGCCTCCGCCGTAGGGATGCACGCAGATTGCTCACATTAAGAAGTAAATTGATTATGAACTGAGTTTTGTCTACCAACAATTTTTAATATGTAATCTTGTCATGAGTGAACGAAAGTCATTAATAATACAGTAAGCAAAATGTGCTACAGTTAACCTTAAATTATAACTTACAAAGAGCATTCTTGCAGTTTCTTCTTTGATTTATGAGCTCAGTTTATTCTATGCAAATTCATGCACAGTTTCTAATAAGAGGGAGGAGGAAAGATAAAGGAGCTTTGAATATTTTATAAGCTTTTTCCACTTACCTTAATTTAGAATTATGAGGCTGAATATGTAAGTAGAGAATAATTACCTATTACTAGTCTCCCACATAGTTTATCTATTTCAGCTCTGAACATCCTGAGCAATGCAAAGCATAACTGTTTTACTACCTGTACCACTGTGAATATGATAATTAGGCCTCATGCAGCATTACTTGTTGCTGACACATGAGAAGACAGACACTGTAATATAACCAGACAGTCCTGCACTGTTGTTTAATATCCCTTTTAAAAATAATATACCAGGTATTCAATATTTCATTCATTGCACATAGTTAAAGTAAACTTTTTAAAGAGGTTTGTGCCCAGAAAAATTCCCTTGCTTTTCTTCTTGCATTGCTGCATTTTATGAGCTCCAGAAATGGCAAGATTGATGGCCCAGAAGACAGAAGGCTCATTTCAGGAGCAGCATGGCACCTCCATTCCTTCTCTCACCCTCCTCCTCCCACAACCCCCTTTTTATACCCCAGTTCTGCTTCCTACCCACCATCCATAGTCTCAGGATTGTAGACCACACTGAGGTGCAAGTGAAGGTCTGCAAAGAAAAGCTGAATTTGAAATGGATGCAGTTAATGAGGCCTCCAGGTACAAATGTGGCTCCTCACTTGTTAACTAACAAGGGGAAGGAAATGCCATTCAAGGGTCGCCAGATCTTGAGCAGATCAACAGAAGGACTTGATGACTAGCATAATCCTCCATGGTGAGGAGATTTCCAGAGAGAAGCAGTGGTTCTTAGGTAAGAACTCTGGAGCATCCATTAGGAGGAGGCTTAGGAAGTGCAGCCTGGACCAGGTTGCCAATCAGTAGCTCTCAGACTTCAGTACTCACACTCTCTTAGGAAGTCACTAGTAATGCTGGCTTTGTTTTAAAGAACTCTGGACCTGAGTAAAATATTGAAACTGACCAGCCCATTTAATTTATGAAATAAGATGGAATGGATGGCCAGCTCTTCCGTAACTGGACACACAAATGGATTCAGAGTTCGCCGAAGGAAGAAGCTACTGGCCTCTGCTTACTCATCATTCAAGTCAGCCAGACTCTCCATTTGAAAGGACACGGAAGCTCAGATTTGTTTTGCTTTCTCAGATTACCAACAGAAACTCTTAAGTACCCAGTGATGTGCTGAATTATCTGAAAAATAACATGGATTGAGAGTGACCTGTCCTTTGCATTAGTTAGGGCTCGAGGCAAACATGATGCTATGGTCTCCACTTCTATCAGGGTAAATGCTGATCAAATTTAACAGAAGGAACAGGCAGCTTCCAACAAAAAGAGAAAAAAAATGGTTTCTCTCTCCTGCTAAATTCTATCATTGGATTTTGTGATAATTAGCACTTCATATTATATTACCATGATGGTGTCAGGCCAACAGCCAAACAGAACTAATGAGTTAAATATCTGTCAGTGGAATGCTTAAGGTTTGATTAAGGCCACTGAGGTGTTTGTCTATTCTTTTTCCCTCAGTGGTCAGTATATTGAATTGTCAGGAAGACCATCATTCTAATAGCATCAATTATCAATGAGGCAAGAAAATTATATTCCCTTCTCTTCAACATCGGAAGAAAGCTTTGGAGGATGATCATGGATAGAATAAGAAGAGAGAAAAAAGTCACACTACAATGAAAATTCAAAGTCTGCCTGTCAGTGTCTATCTAATATAAGTGAATAAAGGTAAACATGCCTCAAATCATTTGCTCTTGGGCAGGTCTTGCTTCAAAAGAACCAGGAAGTTTTGTGACATAAAAGTTTCCATCAGTGAGTTAATTCTGGAAAATATAAAATTTACAAAAGTTTGCCACGTGGCAAGCACTCCACTTTGCATCTTATATACATTGTTCATTTACTCCTTATATCCGTCCTATGAAGATATTTTGTTTGTCTAATTTCAAGTGAGGAAATGCAACATTAAGTAGTGCTGCCCCATCTCAGGGGTCCTCAAACTTTTTAAACAGGGGGCCGGTTCACTTTCCCTCAGACCGCTGGAGGGCGGGACTATAGTTTAAAAAAAAAAAAAAAACTATGAACAAATTCCTATGCACACTGCACATATCTTATTTTGAAGTAAAAACACAAAATGGGAACAAATACAATCACACCGCTGCATGTGGACTGCGGGCAGTAGTTTGAGGACTCTTGCAAGTTTATCCCAACAACTCATATTTATTAAACACTTTTCCAAGTTTAATTACATGCTGAGCACAGACTAAGTAAGACCATAACAGAAGGGGGAAATATCACCACTATCATAAAGGCATTTTTGAGTGAAGTTACAGTTATATAGAAAAATGTGAGGGGAAATAGATAAAAAACTAAAAACAGAAGAGGGAAATAACGATAGAGCACCATGTAATATCAGAGCTGTCACAATGCATTATATAGATGATTGTCAAATGAGTGGCACAGATAGAAACTGCTATTAGTTTAGAAAAGAAAGAAAAAATTGTGGGGTAAAGTGGTCTGGGAAGATTTAGGAGGAGAAGAGAGCTGACGTTGGTCAGGAAGCACAAGTGGGATTTGGACACAGCAGGGAAGTCAGTAGGACACAATAGGACATTTCAGATGTGGAACAGGGAAGAAGTGTTTCAAATGGAGCAAGCACCAGCTTGATTTTGGAGCCAAAGAGATGTTCCGTGGGGTCAGAGGGGAGGGTTCACACAAACAAAAACACGGAGTAAGGCCAAGGGAGTATGCAGTAGGGCCTTAAAAGAGAGAAGAATCTGGACTGCATTCTTCTAGAAAACTTGAACTATGCCTGTTTAATCAAAGCTATTGTTGTATCTGATTGTGGTTAATGCCCTCACTGATCATGTCAGCCAGCAGCCTGGTATTTTGCCGTTCAACTATATATTCTCTATCATCACTATGATGTTCATGGAAATACTTTCAAAAGCAGTTTCACATCTGTCATGTAAACCTCTATAAATCTGGAACCTCAAATCTAATGGTCACCAACCATTTTTGGTCATACTTATTAAGAAAAAAATTTAAAAAGCACATATACATGCTATAAATTAAAATGCTACATTCATTACAAAATGTACATTAAAATAGACGTTTAAAAATAGGAGAAACAACCACTATTTACTTTTGAAAATTTTATTATGTAATCCTAATTTAATATTAGCCTTTTTGCTGAAACTGGAGTCATTACTCATAATAATATTTTCAATAAAAGCATTGAGACTGAATATGTTTCACATTTCAGAATGTCTCAATTTAATATCATGTGATAGAACAATTGTGAGGTCTGGCACTGATTACAGTTTATTTTTGTTCTTGGGTTTTCTCTAACTATCAAAGGGAACCCCATGAAGACACAGAATGCCCATGGATGAAGTCATGACTGGCTCTGCATATCCACTGAGGAAAGGTACTTGGTGAAATTTTTCTGGCCAACATTTAGCTTATTTAATGTGAAGCAAATTAGAGAATTTTCCCTGATATTTTCAATGTGTTTATAGGAGATCATTCATCATTACTTTTGGCAATAATATCACTCAAGATAGAAACTTCCTCTTTAACTCTTCATTTTCAACTGGAGCTTCCTCTGCTACTCATTGGCTGACCCCTCTTCAGATGCAATTAGCCCTTATTTTGGAGAAGTATTGGCCCCACTGTGCCCTAATAAGGCAATTCTCCTGGGTTTGCATTATTAACATTATTCTCAGTCCACAGTTTCTTCTCAGGAATATTAAAAGCAGCTTGTCGAGTCTTTGAACCTTGGTTTAGTTAAAAGAAGATAATATATTTCACAAATTCTCTTACCTGGGTACATAAAAACTACAAGGGAGTAATAGAGCAGTGGTGCTCACTAAGCCCTCTACACCATGGGGTCCTCACCCTTCCCTCCTGTCACTGTGAGTCACGAAATTGTTTTGCTTAAGGACTAAAACAGAAAGCTTCTATGGAAAACTATAAATAAATGTTAGTCATTTGATTCTTTCACTAATACAAATTTCTGATATTCTCTTTCCACTTTTTAGAGGATCATCTTATTCATCCAATTTAATGAGTATCATTATGCAAACACTAGGTTTGCACCCATTCTGAACGTGTGGTATCTGAAGGCAAGGCCATTTGTCATTTGACCTAACTACTACAGCTAAACTGTGCTTGTGCTCACATTAGAAATTAAAAACCGGTCTCTGCACTTATAGCCCCTGTGCCCACAAGGCCACGGCTTTTATCAGGCATCCACAAGAAATACACACAGACTCTCAAATAAGTTTCCTGGTTCATTTTTCTAATTTCTACCTTCATTCCCTGACCATCTCTGCCCTCCCCGACACACACACACACAAACACATAGACTCAGCAACATGTATTTTAGATTTAAATTTAATCCAAAGCACTTCCCTAGAGTAATGAGTGGTTAACTCAAACAAATGCTCACAGGCACATACACAAACTAATGTACAAATACAAGTTGTTCCCGAGACAGAAATGTCATCTACAGGAACCCTAGCCTAAATATAACACCCAGAGGCTCAATGCAATGTCAAAAATGTCTACCATCAAAGATACGCTTAACAAGTTCTTTTCATTATGTTTTCCTACTTGGGATATGAGTGCTGTGTACTTGAACCAATAGTGCATAACACATGTCATGTCAAAATCATGTTATTAATACCAATAGAATGGCCTATAATTTAGAGTTTAATTATAGGGCTTAAGTTTTAAATGCCACAGGAACAAGAAAAAGAAGAGATGAGAATGGACTAGAAGGGAAAATTAATCTGAATTTTGAGGGACTCACAAGGCTCACACAGGGAAAGAGGTCCCAGGTGGGCAGCACAGCATGTATGCTGTGACCCACAAGTGCTCAGGACCAGTAAGAGACTCAGGAGGTCAGGACCAGACTCATGGAGTCCAGCATTCCATATGCTCACGTGGGCCTTTTCTCCTAGAGATGTCTTTAGTGCCTATTTCAGATGGAAATACCTTCCTGGAAGTGTCAGCTCTGTCGACTGAATTTTCAGATCTCCCCATTAAACAATCAGGATGTGACGGTTGTTACATTTATGAGGCAGTTTTTGAAACCTCTTTGAAGATAATTGTCAGTTACTGCAATAAAAAATGTGCCCTTCATGCGACTTTCCCCCAAAAGTTCTCCAACTTCACAATCTAGTTCTAGTGGGTTTGCAATTCTTAGTTCTATTATCATGTCCTATAAAGACTAAAATACAGGGTGATTTCCAAGGGCCCAAAGGGTGGGGCAGAAAATAAATGTACAATGTTCTAATTGCAATTTAACATTATAGTATTAGAAGGAATGAGGTTAATGGACCAGCCCAACGCACATGCAACCTTCCTCATTCGGAATGGTTCTCTGGCTCCTTTGATTAACCACTGAAGAAATGCAGCCTCCTCTGGAGGTTAATAGCATCATCTGAGGCCTCTTTTCTCACCCTGTGACTAAGCTATAATTTTTACACATACAGCTTGTCCCTACTTTCTTCAGCTTTGGAAAAGATCTGTCCAGCCTTTGATTGCCATTTTCCCTGTGGGCCTGACATCATGTCATGTTTGTTTACTAGGATAGCCACTACGTCCTATATCATGTACCACCATAAAATCAAGTACAAAGAATATGGCTTGGGGAAATATGGCCAATGCACTTAAGGGAAACTCTTTCTAATGTACTTAGGAAAATAAAATAAACTCACTTTACTTTTAATGTATGCCCCTGACTAGACCAACCTATCCCCAATTATGGCAAATTCCTCCACTTTTGAGTCCTGCGTATATATTATCCTCCTTGGTAAAATGCCTCAAGGATGAACTCAAGAGTTCTTGGCCTTTCCAACACACCTTAATCTCTCCCTTTGTTCTTTCCCTTGGACCTTTCCTTAACTGATCCTCTTACCATCACTCTTTACTAAGGTCTGTAATTTGTTATATTTTTATCTAATTTTTTTTCTTCCAGTCTGTTTGCATTCTGAAGGAATATGCAAATTTTAGTTTTTTTAGTTCACAGTTCTCTGAATCAAGAGTGCAGTAGAGATGATATAGCATCCAGAAATTCCCATAGCTCTCCATGCGTGATGCAGGTCACAATGTCATGGATTCCAGCCATAGGATCTGAAATGGAACTTTAAGATATTGAAGAGAGTGAGTTTATTTTTTAAGTGAGAGACCAATGAATTACTAGGGCCAGAGGTAGACTGTTGCTATGGTTTGGATGTGTTCTGCCCACCCCAAAACTTATGCTGACATTGGAAATGCTTGGGTCATGGAGGCACCACTCTCAGGAATAGATTAATGCTGTTTCTCAGGAGTGAGTGAGTTTTAGCTCTAGTGAAAATGTATTAATTCCACAAAAAGTGGGTTGTTGTAAGTGAACCCATCCTCTTTTGTGTGTCTCTTTACCTTCTGCTTTTTGCCATGACTCAAAGAGCAAAAGTCCTTCACCAAACGGGCTGCCCTATCTTGGACCGAACCTCCAGAATCAAGAGCCAAATATACTTTCTTTATAAATTACACAATCTTAGATGTCCTGATGTAGCAATACAAACCAAGATGACTCTGATAGACTATTTTGAATCTTATATCTCTCTATTCTTACTCTCTAATACTTTTGTTTCATGGTGAAGTTCTGGTAAGCACTGCCTTAAATTTTTCTGAGGCCTTAACAGTTTTACAAACCCTTTGAGCTTTATAAGGCTACTTCTTTTACTTTCTTTCTATTTTTTTCTTTTCGAGACAGAGTCTCATTATGTTGCCCTCTGTAGAGTGCTGTAGTGTCACAGCTCACAACAACTTCCAACTTTTGGGCTCAAGTGATTTTCTTGCCTCAGCCTCCCAAGTAGTTGAGACTATAGGCACCCACCACAAAGCCCCACCATTTTTTTGTTTAGTAGTCATTGTTGATTTTAGCAGGCCAGGGCTGGGTTCAAACCTACCAGTCCTGGTATATAAGGCCGATGCCCTAACCACTGAGCTATGGGTGCCAAGCCTATAAAGCTGTTTCTTACTTTGAGAATTTTTGGTCAGCTAAGAAACAGGAGATGTGAAACAGTTTCATTTCCAATTCAACCCCACAACTCCTAACTTCCCTACATTTCATGTTAATTTTCCTTATAAATTAATAAGTCATTACTTTAATTTCTTTCTTCCTACATCGTACCGTACTGTTTCCAAACATCCTTAGCCAAAGTCACAAGGCCAATAAGTACATTTTTAATCTTTCAAATTACCATAGGTGATATTTAGGTATTTTATACCTCCATAGACCATCAGTTTTTAAAACCCTAAAAACAATTTCTCATCTTATTTTTAAGCCTTCACTTTTGTCTTCATTTTTCTTCCAAACTGTACGAAAAGATTCCTTCCCAACTTATCTAGACTTTTCCTGATGTTCAATCCCAAAGCCAATGCCACATATTTAGGTGTTTTGTTATAAAAACATCCTTCTTCTGGGCAGTGCCTGTGCCTCAACGGAGTAGGGCGCTGGCTCCATATGCTGGAGGTGGTGGATTCAAACCCAGCCCCAGCCAAAAACTGGAAAAAAAAAAAAAAAAAAAAAAAAAAAATCCTTCTTCTAGGTAATCTAGAAGGCTAGCAATGATCTCAAATAAATCATATCCCTGGTATCCATCACAGCCTTATGTAGTCCCCTTGCACATGAACTCTGGAGTTGGCTACTTGGTTACTATTTTTGGCCAATGGATACTAACACATATGATGGACAGGCTTGAAAGTGCTTAAGCATTGAAGCTTGCTCTCTTGAAATGCTATCGCCACCATGTAAAGCATCTGACTCCACGATTTGAAAATATGTGGCCCAGGTGACATTTGTATCCAATCTTAGACAATCCATCCAAGATTATCTAGCCTGAGACAAATTGTCAGGTTACTATAGCCATTAGAAACCCCAGGCAAACTGATTATAAGAAAAGTCCATCTGATGTCATTCTTGACCACAGAATCAAAAGTAAATAAAACTATTGTAATTTTAAACTACTATGCTTTGTGATGAATTTTTACACAACAAGGGGTAACCGAAAGTGTAATTGATACCAGAAGTGGGGATACTGTCATAATAAATACTAAAACACACAGCCTTGGCTTTGGAACTTGGTAGCAGATAGAATCTGAAAAAAAGGGAAACCTGTGATATATAGCGGCAGAACAATTGACAAAAATATTGTTGGCAGGGACTTGGAACATATAAAATGTACTTTAATGAATTTTTGGTTCTGACTAAATTGATCTCAAGATAAAATGCTAAAAATATCAGTTGGATCTTTCTAGTTATGTATGATAATGTGTTGCAAGAAAGGATAAGCTAAAGAGAGACTTCTGTTTGTCAGCAAATTTGACAGACATATGGAGGGAGGCATATGGCAGACTGAAACATAAAACTATCTTTCATCCCCAGTTTCTCCAGCCAGATAAAGATTCTAAAAGAAGCAAATGGCCTCTGTGTAAATATCAGTTCAAGAGTATGGCTTCAATAGCGTTTGTTAAAACTTCAGAAAGACACAGATGGAACTGAAAAGTGCCTCTCTGGCCTAAAGCATGTCTGCCAGGAACCTAAAGGTTGTGCTCCTCATCAGCCTAACATGCCCCGCTCTCTTTATTTAGAGAGGTTTCTCTCAAAAATAAATGTGAATGAGGTTTTCTTTTTCATACTTAATGACATAAAATTAATCTTATACTTAAGAAACCCACAAGGTTTTTAAGGGAATGTTATTAGCTTACACTAATAAGCAAGAGTCAGATCAAATATAATTACAACTCTCATTACTTTAATGTATCGATGCAGGAAACAGATTAGAAAGCTACTCAACTGCAAAAATAGATCATTTGTTGCATACAAAGAAAGATCAGCAGGTAAAGCCAAGAGCCCAGAGGGAAGAGCTAAAATTTCAGAGAAAAATAGGCAAAGATCCCATCACCAGAAGCAGAATTATTCCCTAAATGAGAAATATCTCTGGCCCCGGATGAGAGGAGCCTAACCATGTGTGCCTAGCTTAGTTTCAGAATTTCAGGAGACCAGGTCAATACTCAGTAATTTTAAGCATTGGTTGTTATACCGCAAGTTACTTGAAATCAACTAAGGTGGGAATATTTTCCCAACAAAAACAAGCAAATACTACAAATGAGGGATTTTACTTTTTTTTTGAGAGACCCAATTGATCAGCATACCATGCTTGCCATGTGAAAAGCCCCATCTTGTTTTTTAGAAGATGAGAAACCACCTAGAACAGAGAGGGATGGTCACAGAAGAGGCCCACTTAGACCAACCTGTCTGCCAACTATATGATGTATGAGTGTGGCCATCCAGGATCATGCACAGCTGAACTGAAAGATAACTTTACAACTCCCCAGCTGATTGGCAGACTTGTGGGCAATACTTGTGGGCATTTTTTTAGGTCACTAACTTTGGGTTGGTTTGTTATGTAGAAACAGATAACAGAAATGATATTATAATAGTTTCTCACCCTCTTCAGTGAAATTCATAATTCTTGCCATGATCCACAAGCTCTGGGTGCTGTAAGCACCCACTAGGTCCTAAACTCACTTCACCCTACTCTTGTATTTTATTTTCCTGCTCATGCCAGTCTGGTTTCTTTGCCATTACTGAAATAGAACAAAACAATTTTCAACTTCACTGATTGTGCACTTGCAGTTCTCTCTGCCTAGAACACTCAGTTCCCAGGTGTTTACGTGGCTCTCTTTTGGATTTTTTTATCCAATGCCATCTTATCAGACAGGTCTTTCCTCACTACTCTCTATAGAATAATCCCCTTTACTTCATTACTTTTCACATCTCTGTATGCTCTTTCAAAGCATATATAATCACTTGTATCATTATATGTATTAAATATTATCCCATTCTACATACATTTTAATAAATGTACATGACAATATTCTATATATATACTATATAAAATATTATACAAATAATATATAACATGTAAAATATTGCACATTACATAAAATTATATTTGCTTATCATTTATCTTCTACCAATAAAATATAAATTCTTTGAGAGCAAGGCATTGTCCCTTTTGTTTTCCTCTGTATTTCTACCCTTTAGAATTAACCTAAGACCTAGAAAGTGTTTAACAAATATTTGTTGGAAAAATGATTTTCATGGAGTATATTAATTAGTTATCATGTGTCTGGACTCTCCCATGCACTTGGAAGAGAAGATGGAGAATAAGGCAACAATTCAACCTACATTTTGATAATAGAAGTAGCTTATGTGTACCTGGCACTGCTCTCTGTGCTTAGCATGTGATTAACTCATTTAATCTCCACCCAATTCTGTAAAGTATGTACAATTATTGTCCCAATTTTACAGATGAGGAAAGCGAGACATGTAGAGGTTAAATACTTGATCTAGGTCCCATAGCTAATAAATGTCAGAATCAAATTCCAAATAGGAGCTGACTGCAGAGTTCAAGCCTTTTATCACTATTCTAACTATCCATCAATTAATTTATGATCAAAAACAACATTCCAGGAAATAGCTAAATGCTTCCATGTGAACCTTAATTGAAATTACAATAAGAATTTAGGGAATCAGAATGTTCATGGAAACCTCAGATGACCAGAAGGTTTCCTGAAAAAGGTAGGGTTTGGTCAACAGCCAGGGAAGAGAGAGGCAACTACTCTGGGTGGAAGATGCAACTAAGATAGTGATAGAGTGGAAAGCAGAAACCTAGTAGGAGCAGGAAAGAGTGTTGATGTTCAGTGGTATCCCTGTGGACTGACCTTACATTTAATTTTAAGGTGATCACAGGACCTAAAGAGACCCTGAAGGAAAGATGAAACAGGCTGGGCACAGTGGCTCACACCTATAATCCTGGCACTCTGGGAGGCCAAGGGAGGTGGATTGCTTGAGCTCAGGAGTTGAATATCAGCCTGAGCGAGAGTGAGACCCTATCTCTACTAAAAATAGAAAAACTGAACCATGAGATCACCTGAGCCCAAGAGTTAAAGGTTGTTGTGAGCTATGATGACACCATGGCACTCTAACCAGGGCAACAGCTTAAGACTCTTGTCTCAAACAATAAAATTAAATTAAATAAGTAAACAAATGAATGACTAAAAAGATGAGGCAGAACATGCGCTAAGTGGAGACATCATAGAGTGAAAAATTCAATTCTGATTATCAACTCATTTCTTCTCTAAAAAGAGCACTTTCTGATGACTCACTACATAAAGAGGACCCTGCTAGGCATTGTGAGGAATGTGAAGCTATGAAAATATGATA
The DNA here is from genome assembly GCA_963574355.1 of Loris lydekkerianus. Lineage (NCBI taxonomy): Eukaryota > Metazoa > Chordata > Mammalia > Primates > Lorisidae > Loris > Loris lydekkerianus. Next base: position 41,681 of record CAUYPK010002487.1, read on the forward strand.
CTCAACTTTGACAAAGCATATCCTAGGATAGAATATAAAGCATGAATTCAAGGACCTCTAGTAGAAGGCAGGTTATGTTGAGCATCCGTGGGTTATTCAATGTGCTTCAGATTTTCAGAGACGGGAGAGACTCCTTTCTTCTGAGGAGGCTAGGGAGGACATTGTCTGATAATAGTGCTGGACTTGAGCCTGAAAGGGCAGTTAGAATCCTTATAAAATGAATTGAGTGAATATAGACTCCAGGTAGAACATGTTCCATTTTAGAAAAGGTGGGAAAGTAAGTTTGCAGAACAATGAGTAGATTGAGTTTAAAAACAAAAGAATGGTTTCCTCAAATTATGTTCCCAGCAACATGAAACTCCCAAGATGTTAAATGAATAAAAGTACTCATTTTATCTAGCATGTACACACATGTGAGTGCAGACATATGCAAATCTGTTTGTGTTTGGACATGTGTGTGTACATGTATGTATTTAGCAAAGACTAGACACACCAAAAACTAAAATAGAAGATTTGACTTAGCAGATACACTACAAAGGTAAATTGAGGACAGATTGTAGAAGTCCTTGGAAAAACTGAACAAAGAAGTGACATGAAAAGAGCAGCACACAAAGATCCACCTGGATAAGAGACTAAAGGAAGAATGAGCTGCTGTTTAATACATTAGATAGGAAGCAACAAAGGTTTGTTTTTATAAATATGCCTTACCAGAAGATTGATGCATGGTGGTTTATGTATGTTTTAAAACATGTTTAAAACCCCATCTGCTCTTTTTTCCTTCTAATATAAATATATTATGTAGAATATAGAGTAACATTTTAAATTCCCATTGTCTAGACTACTGACACTCTGAGAAGATAGATTTTTTTAAAGTTGAAGGCAGTAAGAGACCCCCTCTAGAGACACTGGAAAAAGATGAGAGATCGCCGGCTTCTGCCCTGTGATGTAAGCCCCAACACTGAGTAGCTAGTATGCTGTGAAGCTCCAGGACCCCAAGCTAAGAGAACACCTTGTTCTTTGGACTTCTCGTTCCTAGCTGGTTCTCAAGATTATCTCATTTTCTTCTCCCAGAGTCATTAATGCTATCACCGGAATGCTGGTTAAAGGGCATCCCTTGCATAGCTTGGCATGGTTCCCAGATATATATTTCATCCAAAATATAGAGACCAAATTACCAATAAAGAAATTATGAGTGACTGTTGCTGCTCTATCTCTGTCATCCTCCTCCACAGTTGAAAACTCTTCTTTGTTAGGGACTCTTTTTTTCTTGCAATTCAGCTTAAATTTTCCTCACTTGGCTTCCTCCCATCACTCCTAATTATAGATTAATAAAGTCTTTGGATTACTGTGAGAAGTTTTCATCCCTCTTTTCTCCCACCTCAACTTCCCTCCAGAATTTTTATGGGCCTGGCACTGGATTTTACAAAATGGGGACCAGAACCCCACAAGTTTATTCCACAGAATTAAGATCTGAGGTCTGAGGTTTTATGCTCAAGGGTTGCTGGTTATTCTCACTCATTCATTCATTTATTCATTCATTCTCCCTATTCCTAGTTTTAAAACAGTATCCATCATAAAGTCTGTCTGAGCTGATGACTTCCTGGAACATAGTGCAAGGTCCAGAGATAGATCTGTGGAAAGTCTTGCCTGTCAAAATTCAATGAAGAGGAATACTCTTTTGAATTGGTGAACCCAGCCTTTCCACCTCCTCATAGCCTGTCTGCCTTCCCTGGCTGCAGAGCCTTGCCTGAGACCACCTGAAGGGAATGTTCACTTTTTTCTAGCTCCAGAAGAGAAATATGGTACAGTTCATGGAGCATTCCCAAGCCAGTCCCCAGCTCACTCCAACTCACATCCTTAATGAGTTTCTTCACTGTCAAGAACAAATTGTCCCATAGATTAAAACATTGAAAGAGAGTTTAGGAACAAACACATTTTACTAATTGTGTCATCTTGGGCAAGTTACTGGATCTCTTCACATATTTATTTTGAAGTTTCAGGAAAATATCTCATAAAGACTCATCAAAGTTCAATGAGATAATTGTCAAGTTCTGTTAATACTCACTGAGGCAGAAGTTAAAAGAAGGAAAGCTGAAGACTGAAACTTTAAAAGAGGGCTTTTTAAAAGGATAGGGAATCTAGGCTAGACCTCCAAAGATAATTAGAAAATGAGTTGGGAATCTAGGATAGACCTCCAAGAATAGTTAGAAAAAGGATAGGGGATATAAGCTAAATCTTCAAGGTTAGTTAGAAAAAGGATAGGGGATCTAGGATAGGCCTCTAAGGATAGTTAGAATTTCGTAACTGGAGACCTGGATTCCAAGCAGGTGAGTACAATAAGTAAAATTTAATCTTTCTTTATTCTTTCTTTCTTTCTTTCTTTTTTTTTTTTTTTTTTTTTTTTTTGCAGTTTTTGGCCAGGGCTGGGTTTGAACCCATCACCTCTGGCATATGGGGCCAGCACCCTACTCCCCTGAGCCATAGGCATCACCCAATTTAATCTTTCTTAAAGAAAAAGTTCTTAATTAACATTGCTCTTTTTCTCTTATTTTAAGTGAATGCCCATAATTATTAACCTGTGAAATCCAACCTAAAACTTCACAAGGGTTTAGGAGTTTTAGGGGTAAAAATCTACAATTACCTGGCCTATTTACATTTTACTATTTAAGAGCACTCAATCCCAACCTCCAAGCCCTGCTGCCACCACCGTTATCTGCCACTTTTCCCTCCTTATCCCACTCACCCATAAATCATAAAGACCTGCTTAAATTGTGTACTTTATAGAATGAATAACTAGAGAGAAATAATGTTGGTTTTATTAATGACCCCAGATTGGGGGTGATGCCATGGGCCTTTAAGTGCCATGGAAATCAATCAGTGTGGCCTGACTCTGGGGACATTTCAACTGCAGCAGACACCTCTGGATGACTGGGGAGGTGAGACAAAAGCCCTCCCATTGGCTACTTCTGGCCTGGAAATCAAACATGATTTATCTACACTAGTGGACTTCATTTTTGCCTTATTATCCCAGCCATAGCTTGCGACCCGGGCAGACTCTCCTGCCTTCTAATAAACAGATTTAATAGGACTGATAGTTGGACAATTTGTAGAGTAAATTAGATTTAATTTGGCCTGAATGCCACTGATTTCTCATATTGTTCAAAACAATCTTACCCAGGGATGCATGTCATCCCAACATGTTCTCTTCTGATGCAGCTGAAAATAGCCAACTGACAGATTAAAATGAGTGGATGTTCCCAAAGAAAGCTGTGACTTTTCCTCTTACTTCTTGTGATTTAATTCACTTAGAAATAAGGCCCAGTCAGGGTATAGTGACTAGGATGATAATAAAACCAGAATAATTCCACTGTGTCTCTACTAGTAGGCTTCTCTGAAGACTAAGAACCTGAAGATAGTGTTCCTTTACATACAGGACATCAATATTTTAGGGATTTGGTATAAAAATAATTATAAAATGTTATGGAAATGTCAAAGCTTTCTTGGATAGAACACAATTTTACCTTTTGTTGATGCCTTGGAGGTGATTTGAGCGTTATTTGTTAGTCTGTGCTGGAAACCAGTGAATAGCCCAGGTCTGTGAGACTTGCAGCCATCTGCTCCTAAACTAAATAGCTCCAGCTTACGCCTTGACTTCTAGGCTTTCCTTTGTCTCTTCTCTCCTGGGCAGTTGTCATTCTTCAGTGCTGTGGGGCACCCTGCCAGCTACAGCCTGCCCTCACCGTTGGAGTACTCATTAGTTCTGATCACCAAAACTTTCAGCTTTAATAGCATTGAACTTTCTAACCTTTCCCTTGAGGTTAGGAGAATAGGACCTGGGTACGTTGATTTTATTAGAAGTTTAAGTTTTAGTATGGCCCATTCACTGTGGTTTTGGGTTGTAAAAATAAATAAATAAATAAACAAACAAACAAACAAAAAACCTCTTTTATCAGGTAAAAAAAAAAAAAAGTTAAAGTTTTTTCTTTCTGCCATAATGACTGTCAGCATTACAGAGGTGGCTACTTTAGGTCAACCTAAGCCATGAAACAGAGTTCCTAGCCAACATGTAATGAAAGCAAAGAAAAATAAATGTTGTATTAAGCAACTGAGAGTTTAAGACTGCTTGTTAATGTAATATAACCCAGCCACCCTGGGAGTCTTACTTTCTTACTTTCTAATTTAAACATGCTAACATATTATCAACTTTACCATAAAATAACCAACCTTATATTGTTTTTCATTAATTGTACATAAAATTGCTGTAAGTAACTTCTTAATGAGTTCTCATCTATAGGCAAAATGCATCATCAAAGTGCACCAAATTTATGGCTTTTTTATTGATGCTTAAAATTCTTTTAAACCTCTCCATCAGTCAAGGCCAATCCACAGGGAGAGTGAATGCCTTTTGTAGTAAGAACAATGTGCTACACCTTCCATGGTGGAAGCAAGCCAATGTAATCAACCTGCCTCCAGGTAGCTGGCTGGTTCCCTGGGGAATGGTGCCATGTCAGTGTTGGTCTGTGCTGCTGGCAGATTGGGCACTCAGCAGTGGCTCAAGCCAGGTCGGACCTGGTGAGTGAAAGTACATGTTGCTGAGCCAGTATATACCTTCCATCCCTGCCACCATGACCACTCTGTTGATAAACATATTAGGCAATGACAGGAGTGGCTGAGGCAGCTGACGAGTACCAACATAATGGATCACCCTATCCACATGATTATTAAAATCCTACTCAGCCTGGATCACCTTGTAGTGAGTATTCACATGAGGCACAAATACAAGATCAGACAATTATGTTCATACCTCATTGCTGACTATCACTATGGTTACCTTCAAAGTACTACCTTTGGCTATGTGATTGTCCAAGTCCCTGACAAGCCAGCTAAATCATGGACAGCTCTTGCCATCCATAGCTCCTTCTGGGCTCTGCCTCATGTTCTGCCACTGGGAAGGCTTCCTTTCATAGTCATCTTTCAGGACCATCTGGAATGGGGCTATAGTCATATACTTTCATGTTGCCTGCACATCATGCAGAAACATCTGTGAAACACAATACCATGATTTTCTTCTTCAGTGAACTTGTCAAAGAGACCTCCAAGATAGTGAAGATGGAACATTTCCTCACATGACTTCCTTGTGTCTTTAGAGCCTGTGTTTGCCCAATCTTGTGTATCATTTCTATTTGACAATGAAGAACTTCTGTGCATGTACAATTTTGTGGTTTGGGGGATAAGACAATACCTACTTGTGATGAGGTAGCATGATAAATTGACAACCCAGGATCAAACATTGCCTCTGCTAAAGCCCAATAGCAAGGCTGAGGCAGGTGGATCGCCTGACCTCACAGCTTCAAGAACAGCCTGAGCTAGAGCAAGACCCCATCTCTAAAAAATAGCCAGGATTGTGGCAGTTGCCTGTAGTCCCAGCTACTCAGGAGGCTGAGGAAAGACAATCGCTTGAGCCAAAGAGTTTGAGCATGCTGTGAGCTATGATGCCACAGTACTTTACCAAGGGTGACAAAGTGAGATTCTATGTTAAAAAGGGAAGTGGGAGCTGTTATATGACAAGATAATATGGTTTTGTTCCAAAATTCTAAGGGTCTGTTCTACGATACAACTATAAAGGCTTGCCAAAGACTCCAAAAAAATCACTATATGCCATCGACATTTTAACCACCAGTGCGTCTGCTGTATCATATGGCCCAAGTAGCAGAGCAGTTTGCAGGGCAACCTGGAACTATTGCAGAGCCAATACTTATTCCAAATACCACCCCAAACTAGCAGCTTTTTGTGTCACTCAGTAAATAGGTCAGAGGAGCACACCCAAATGAGATAGATACTGTCTCCAAAATCCAAATGCTCCGTAGGTATTGTGCCTCTTTTGAAACAGTACAGTGATCATAAGCTGCAATGCATCCTTCATCTTGAAAGAGCTATTTGGATGTGCTCCTGACCACTGGACACTTAGAAACTTCATCATGGCAGCGACATTTTGAATTTTTATAGGATTTGTTTCCTGCTCTCTAGCACAAGTGTCTCCCTAATGTGTATAGAGCAGTGGCTACTTCCTGATCACTGGATCTAATCACCATAATGTTATCCACATAATGGAGCAATGTGATGTCCTGTGGAAGGAAAAGGCAATAAAGATCTCTGTAGGAATAAGAATAAGCTAGAATGTGCAAGCCTGAAGCAAAGCCTGTGAAGATGGACTGAAACTTATATGAGTTCTTCTTGCTGCTGACCTTGAGGGTATCCTACAGAGACCAGGGCCCTATGCCACAGAGTTACATTACAGATAGATTCAGGGGACCTGGGGCAGCTGAAGATCCAGTTCTTGTCTCACAGCAAGGAGAGTCAATAGAAAGTGACAGTGCATATGACAGCCTAAGGGACTACTGTCCACACCACAAATACACAGACAATAGAATTTGGCCTAGTTAAATTGACATATTATAAAGCCACCACAGCCTATAGTCAGATAGTCTGGGTGAATGTTTTTGTTTTCCCCCATGAGTTGGATAAAAAGAAAAGCATGGGGCAAAGCAGACTCATCCTTTCTAAGGAAGGCACCCTTATTTTGTGATGTAAACCTTGCTTCCTTACAGTTGTTAAAGGCAACTTCCCTGTTGCACTCCAGGGTGAAGCCCAGTTATTTGGACAACATTCAGCAATCAAATTGTCAACACCCATCTAGGATAGTATGTGCTGGTACTGCCAGAAAATGGATATAGGGAAGTTCTAGGTCTGAAGAACACAGTATTAGAACAGCATCACATTTGAATTTATTTCCATAATAAGCTGTATCCTCTTAGAGACCATTCAATGAAAGAGAATTGCTCATATGTCATTCTGACCAGATTTCTTTCACTTAACCCATCTGCATTAAGGTAGGTGATTTTTTTAAAACTTATTAGCCCTCACTGAAGAATCTCTCTAGACTGAAAAATTCTTAAATGTGATATACAGTGTGTTCTAGAACAGGTGCTCATCGGCAAACAACTCTATGAGGAGACAACATGAATTGAATGGCTTAGAGACACTGTGAAAAGGAAAATAAGTAACTGCAAATTGGGCAAGATGGCATCTGGGGCCCCCTAAGACTATGTCTCAAAAGATAAAGAGCTGCTCTTCTCCTGGCTCTGCCACTTTGAGAACATTGCTGTTCCCTTGTCACATGAAAGTGATGACCTTCTAGTTCCTGCCCAAAGACACCATCAGAGACTAAAAGTAGTGAGGAAAGTCTCAGGGGAGGCTCAGGGAGGAAAAATCCAAACCCATCATATCCCTGAGCTCCAGAGGATTTCCCTGCAAGATGCTCAGAGTGATGGCTTTGGGTCATCCAGAAAAGTGCAAGGTGTTCTCTCCATCATTTCTTTATTGAAGAGAGAAAAAAAAAATAAGAAAATATTAAATGTGATGAAAAAAAATTCCAATATAATATGCTTATTTTTTTTAAGTTCAAAGTAAAACAAAGTTTGGGTATTTATAAGTGGATATAGTTCAGTCATCTGGAAGATTTAGCTCTTCAGAATCCCTCAGCTCTTGGGATCCGTAAATGTGGAGGCACGCAGTGAATAAATCAGAACAAGTTTCTTTTGTCATTTCTTCTAGATGACTCACCATTATTATTTTAAAATACCAATTGCTGTCTTATGCACTTAGGCACCAAGGCATGCTGGAGGAGACTTTGGATTCATACAGTGCTTTCATTTTCCAGATAAAGTGCTAAGGCCACACAGGTGAGGCAGCTTGCCCAGGGCTATGCAGGTAAGTCTGCAGCTTGCAGCCAGGTCAGCATGCCCACTGTTACCCTGAACCCAGTAGGTGGCGCTACTAAGCTCCTCCTGTATCTCCACACATTCTCATCACTTTTGACAAATCCAAAAATCCCAGTGTGCCCTCTGTTTCCCTGCTCCAGGGTTGTCTAAGAGGCCACAGGAGCCTACACTTCAGGAAAGGGCCCTGGATGTGGTCTTCCTACACATTCTGTGCTACAAAAATTGGATGAAACTCTTTCTGTCTTGTAAGTTTTGATGACATCACAAAATTAGGTTTTTTTCCTTATTTTGTTTTTGTTGTAGTTGATGATTTTGGTTTTCTTTTGTTGTTTGTTTTTAGAGACAAGGTCATGCCCTGTTACCCAGGCTGGAGTGCAGAGGCACAATCACAGCTCACTGTAGCCTCTCTCTAGCTCCTGGCCTCTCAAGTCGCAAGGATTACAAGTGTGAACCACCACACCCACCTAGTGTATTTTTCTACCTCCAAACTTTGGCCTCTTAAGAGTATTCCCTCATGACTTTCTTCTGAGTTTTTGCTCTTAGATGTAACTACAGAAGAGAGCTTCATATAAATGGAAAGACATGTGGGATGGGAACCAACATTGTGGATGGTTAAAACAACGATGATGTCTTCATTCATTTCTTCAGACATCTTCTGATCCTTTCTTTCTTTGTGTGTGTGTGTGTGTGTGTGTGTGTGTGTGTGTGTGTGAGTGATATGAGACAGACCCTCCCCAGGAGGAGCTGAAAGACTTAGATCCATTACTATAACAAGGTGACTACCAAAACGAGTAGTACAGGCAGCATGTGGCAGAGAACAGGGAGAATCAGTATGGACCAGAATCGTGGACAATGGTGCTTGCGCTGACTTGAAGAACAGGAACAAAGTAGAGAGGGGCAGTAGGATGGTCTGCAGCTTGGCGGCTATTATCAGTAAGGCTTGGTGAGCAGAACAGCTCATCTAATCTGCACAGGGACTCTCAGGAGGGTGTTATTTCTGTGACCTCCACTTCATGGATAAGAGAGCTGAGGCCCAGTTCCCAGAGCAATTTGCCTGAGGTCACGCAATGCATACAGAGCCAGCAGGACAGGGCAAACACTTGGGCAGTTTGACTCTGGCTTTTACCAGCTCTCTGCACAGCGTCCATGCTGAAAAAGCCCAGGAGAGGGCAGGATGGAGCAGGGCGTAGGAGGGCGAGGACAACAGCAGCAAGGCCAAACCCCACTGCTCTCAAGGAAGCCCAGCCCTCCCCATCCTGGCTGCTTTTCCTGAGCCTGATCCACCCCCTCTGTATATGGCTTGGCCCCATCCGGCTGTCATCATTGGGGAGCAGATGCTCACTTAATCCTCGGGATTAGCTCCAGATCCTGGGGAATCAGCTGCTGCCAGCCAAGATGCAATGCAGGTGGCACCTCACATGTACATGCTTCCAGATCCAGTTTCCTAAATGTTGTGCTGATACCCTCTTCTATCCCTAAATTCTCCTCCGTAATGCATAGAAGAAACAGAAAGCCGAGACAAGCCTGCCAAAGATAATGATGTCTTGTTATTTGGAATGTGCTTTGTAATCAATGACTGAATGACTGACCGTATATGTCTGTGTCTGTGTCCCCATGTATATGTTCATGTGTGTGATCGAGAGACAGAGAGAAGGAAAGACAGAGACACAAAGGGAGATAGGGAGGAACAGAGGGAGCTGGAAAAAGGGAAAAAATGCACTCAAAACTGAATAGCACTATATGCTTAAGTTGTTGATGGAAGGAATATATTTGTGAATGTGAAAAAAAAATCCATATTCTTCTTATGAACCAAATATGCAGTTGAGGACAGATCTAGAGACCAACAAATGCTGGGGGATCTAGAATTGTTGACCCAGGGCAAGGGCCCTGCACATTTCAGCCTCACTCTCACCTCCAGGATTAGTGGAACAGCATTTGCCTTCCCTACCTCCTAGGCTTACAATGAAGGCATGTATGTGTAAGTAATTTAGAAAGTAGAAAATGCCAAATGAATGAAAGGCATAATTATCAGTAATCACCATCATCATCATAATTTAATCCTAAGGGTGACAGACATGGTTGGGGAAAAGCAGACTCCATTATAATTACCTGGAAGATACAGCCCAAAGCATATCTCAGCCATATTTCCCATCTATCTCATTTCCTACTTCTGTATGTTCTGTTCTGAATCCCAGAGATTCAGCAGTGAGCGCTGCTGCTTTGTTACCTCAACACGATTACTATTGTGCAATCCATACTTTAAAAAGGCTCCTTTCTCCTGGATGTGTTGAACTTCTCTAGCCTGAAAAAGCTTGCAAGGATGTGAACAGTCCTTTTTGCCTTATTTTCATAGCACATGTGTCCCTCCCCTGGTACAGGGCCTTATTCAATCTCACCCCTCCCCTTAGAACCTGCTCTCTTTTGGGAGGCTTTTAGTAACTCCTCCATCCTCTCTTGGTAAATCACCCTTGGTTATGGAATCAACCCCAGCTAGCCATATAGGAAAGCCAATACATGAAGCAAACTTACTTTTAAACTCCCCTAGGGGGCACCTGCTACCCTGGCAAGTGCACCACTTAGCCACTTGTCCCTTGGGGAAATTGATCTCAACCCTCCTTTTCCAGATAAGCTCCTTACCTGAAGTTCCTTTCTCTGGTTTCTTCTCCCATTCTTTCACCCATCTCTAATTCCATCCCTCCCTCTCATCCACCTTCTCTTCTTTCTCCCCATTTTCTAAAGGCTGGGTCAGAAAGTCACAATTGAGGCCTTGGCTTTTCCCCTCCTGCCATTATCTTCCCCTTCATCTTTACGAAGTTCACTAGATTTACATTTCTCAAATGTCTTTAGATATCTCAAATGTTGTGTGGGGATTTTTGATAGCTCATTGTGGTTGTTTTTTATTACAGAATATTATGGGGGTATACATGTTTTGATTACATAGTTTACTTTTGCATATTTTAAGTGAAAGTTATTAAGTGTACTCATTAACCCAGAAAGTGTGTGATGTACCCATCAGTCATGAATTTACCCATCTCCCTTCCCCCCTGCAACTTGAATTCTGCTGAATTTTACTTCCATGTGTGTACATAAGTGTTGATCAACTAGTTCCAATTTACCACTGAATACATGTGGTATTTGATGTGGTATTTGTTTTTCCATTCTTGTGATATTTCACTTAGGAGGATCGTCTCTGATTCCATCCGGGTCCTTGAAAAAGATACTACATCACCATTTTTTATGGCTGTAGTATTCCATAATATACATTTACCACCATTTATTGATCCATTCATGTATTGATGGGCACTTGGGTAGTTTCCACATCCTTGCAATTGTGAATTGTGCTACTGTGAACACTCAAATGCAGGTGTTCTTTTTATAAAATTTCTTTTTTCCCCTTTGAGTAAATCCCTAGCAGTGGGATAACTGGACCAAATGGTAAATTGACTTTTAATTCTTAGAGTTATCTCCATAGTACTTTCTATAGAGGATGTACTAGTTTGAAGTCCCACCAACAGTGTAAGACGCTCTTTTCTCTCTGCATCCTCTCCAGCATCTGTTGCTTTGAGACTTTTTGATATATGTCATTCACACTATAGTTAGTGATATTTCAATGTGATTTCAGTTTGCATTTCCCTGATGATTAGAGACGTTGAACATTTTTTCATGTGCTTTTTGGCAATTAGTCTATCTGAGAAGTTTCTGTTCATGTCTTTTGTCCACTTTTTAAATGGTTTTGTACATCCTCTGATCTTTTTGATCTGATGTAATTGTCATTTAAAAATAAAATGAGAAGGCTGGGCAGTTCTCTCTTTCTCCCTTTCTCCCTTTTTCTTTCCCTCATTGGATTTTTGCACCCTGCTCAGTTATGTAGGGCCCTTGAGAGGAACAGACAGAAGTTGGTCGCAACATGCCTATTTCTTGTCATTACAGACTGTATAAGGGAAATACAGACAAATAGTGACCATTCTCACCACTCCTATGATTTTTCTCTCTTCCTACAGCCCCCTCTCTCTTAATCAGGTCTTTTCCAAGACGAGAGGACCTTCCAGAGGAGCTATCCCAGGAATGTACAATCATGGGTAAATTTTGATTTTTTTTTCTACATTACTTTATTTCCAAGTGTTCTACTTAGAATTTGTGTTGTTTTTAGAGAGAAAAAAAAAATACAATAAAGTTTAGATATATTTTAGCCCCTCCTCCCTTGACAAACATCACAGATATTTACTGTGCTATTTCTCTTCTTCCTTTCATAGCTAAAATGATTTCAAAAGAAGATTCTACTAGGGACTACTAGGGAAGTTGTCTGTTACAATAGTGTAATCAACATGTTACACCTTATTGATTCCTTTGAAAGCAATATTTTCATATCTGGTAAATTCTCTTTGACCCTTACTTAGTGCTTTTTATTTTAACTATGTATAGACTGATAATAATATTTTCAAGACTAATTTCCTATCTTGGTGTTTTCCTGTTTTATCTTTTTCATCTTTTAATTTATAACTTTTCTTTCTTCTCATCTTGTTTAATGGATTATTTTTCTTAATTTTATTCCAAACCTAATAGTAAAGTCATTGCTTTTAATATTGGTTATTAAGACATTTATAATTATTGGAGTAATATATATCATGTCTTACTTACTTCATCTTGCAAGCTGTCTACTTTTTAGGCATTCATTGCTTCTATAGATACAATCTACCTGCTTATATTTTCTACAGATCCCTGTAAATAAAATTATGGGTTTTATTTCTAATAGTTTGCCAAATGTACATTTAAATTTCTCTCTAATTTTCCAAGATTATATCAATCAGTACATTTTGAGCAAAGTCTGGGTTTTCTAAGCTATTCATCTTTTTTATGTTTAAAATAATTTTTATAAATGTGCTGCTCCCTAAAGTATCCAAGGCACCATTTTTAACATAATTATAGGCTTTGAGCCTGTCCACTCACACACTTGGCATCCATCAGTGGCACACTGTGGCCTTTGCCCTCTCATCCAGCCTTTTTCTGGCCACCTATGCTCTGGCTTGCAGTTCCTGAGTCCACCGTTGTCATTATCTGTCTATGTCCCTGCATATGACACTTCCTCCAGCTGAAATGACTCCTCCACACTTACGCAGTAACACCTTGGAGCAACTTCCTCCATGCAACTTTTCTGGGCCATCTTCAAATTCCATTCCTGAGTGCAATAGAATTCTTCCTTCTCATGCCCTTAGCAGACCTCTGTGACAGTAACACAGGCATGGTTTCTTGTGGTTTGGTTTACATCATTGCTTTCCTCCTGTGGATTATCAGAACCTCAAGAACAGAGGCCTGTGTTATCCTTGTTTACATCTCCAGAACCTTGGATAGGTAGCAAAGAGGCACCGAATTCATGTTTATGGAATGAATGGAGAAATTAATAAACAAATAACAGACTGGCTGAGACAGAGAGTGAACTCTCTGGATTGCAAAGGACATAGCAGGCCTAATAGAGGAGAGGGGCTTCTAATCTGTGGCAGCAGGGAGCCCCTGAAATCTCCTGAAAGCAAATGCTCTGAGTGCACTAAATAACCAGAGAAGGAGATCTATTAGGCCCCTGTGTGCCTTGACCTCAAGTCCACTTCATGCATGGAAATAGCCACCCTGCAAAACAAGCATTTAAGTAACATCATTTCTCTGCAATCTCCAGAGAAATTATGTCAGTTACAGTGATAGAAACAAAGTGGAAATCATAGGCTCGTGGACCATGGGGACCTTTTTCTGCTATAATCACAGAGGTATTGATCTCAGGAGTTATGTCTAACAAAAAAGTAAATTCAAAATATAATACTTGAACCATAAAAAAATTATTCTCATGTCATTTTTTTCCTATAATTACCAATAGGCCAGTATTAGACTTCCAGGACAAAAATAACTCTTGCAGCCCCAGACAGAGGTGCCACATTAGTCTTTTTCACCCTGGAAGCAAGTATTTGGGGAAGATGATTCCTTCCAGCCGTGAGTGTCCGTAATTGTCAGGGTCCTAGCGCAGTGCAGGTGAAGGTGTCGCCTCTCTGTGATTCTGCCTTGTCTTGGAGCCATATTCTGACACCTCTGAGGCTGTCAGTTCTGTACAGTGTTTTCCCAGGGTTAAGAACATGGGAAAAAGAAGAATGCAGCTCAGGAGGGAGTGATTAGCATGGTGATTGGTGGCTGAGAACAGTGGGAATGGGAAGGTGGGAGCAGCTCATCAAGGAGGACCCCAGCTTGGCCCCACCTCAAGGACCTGAAGAACCACTGTATACTTGCAAACTGTTCAGGACCAAACATCAGCTGCTATGAAGGAAGAGTAGCTCCAGGAGCCACTGATGCCTCTCCCATGCCCTCCCACTGACGGCCAAACAACTCCCCACACAGGATCACTGTTCACTCTTTCCCCATGATGTGCACTTTCTTCCCCAGCTCAATTGGGATAAATCCTGTTCAGTAGAGACATCCTAATTATCCAAGTAAAGGGCTACATGGTTTCAGAGTCATTGGAACTAGAGGGTGAAGTGGGCTGCATCTAGCAGAGCCTCGTGGCTGGTGAGGACAGTAGCATTCTAGAACAAGGACACCTGCAGCCTTTATTCTGAAACACACACTCTGGAGCAGCAGTGGGTTTGCCCTCAGTATCTGTGGTGCTCTCACTTCTCCTGGGACATCCTTGGCAGCCTGCTTACCAGAGCAGTTATGAGGTAGTGAGTTTGTGAGCTCAGAATCCCCTGCTTGGGCTATAGAAGCACAGCTCCAGCTGTCTGTAAGACAGAACTACTAAGAAGAAAAGAAGAAGAATTCTATCTGGCAAGTACGATAAGGGAAATGGGATTCCCAGCAGGAGGCAGAGAGTGAAGGAAGCAGAGCCTCTACCTGGGGAAGTCCAGACTCTGAGATGGAGAAGATGAGGAGATCACTGCTTGGGAGCCAGCCTGCACTTCCAGAGGAAGTCCATGACATAGCCAGACTGCCTGTGGACTTGGGCATCACTGCCTTTGCCTCCTTTTATATCCCTGCCACAAAGGAATAGCCAGAGGCCAGGAGACTTGGAGAGCAGGAACCTTCCTCAGAACACTCAAAAGCACTGAGCAGTGGCAGTGGGAACAGCAAGTTATGGGATGCTTCCAATTCATGCACTGATGGAAGGATGGAAAGATAGCACTTGGCTACCATTTGTTGAATTTGGAGAACACTGTTCTATGAGGTCTCACATGTAGAAGGCTCTACTTGCTGATGTCTTCCCCAAGGTTCTGAGGCTAGATCCCAGCTTCTGCACCTTTCAGACAGAGTGGCACCTCCTATGCCATCCCCTGGCCCACAGGACATAGGAGAAGGACAGCTAAGGCAGGAGTTCCAGAACCTAAGAGCAAGTTCAAGTCCTTTTCTCCAAGGAGAGTAAAGATTGGGGGTGGGGGTGGGGGAGGCAGAGCTGCAAGTAGGCAGAGGGTAAAAAGAAAAGGAAATGCATTGGACTCCTAAGTCCCTACTAGGAGCAAGCTGGGGGTAAGAGTGAGGCTATCTTGCTGGACTTGGACTCTCACTCAAACGTGGGTGGTGTACACAAACAGATCTCGGCTGTGTATAGCAAAACCCCCTTTCCAGACACTGTTACTAAGAATAATTTCATTCATTCATTGATTCATTCATATTATCATGAATCAACAGTGGTAAACAGGGGTAAAACACACATTATAAATGGAGTTTGAGCAACCAAGCATGGTTAGCTGGGTTGTCTGCAGCCCACACAATCTTCCACATCACCCCGGCAGGGAAGCATCAAGCAGAAAGAACTGAAGCATATTATAGGAGATGTCTGAACAAAGAACCACAGGACTCTGTCTGGCTGAATGACTCAGAGAGCATTTCCAAAAGGAGATGGAATTTGAATGAGTAAAAATTCTGCAGGTCATAAAGGGGAAACACACAAATGCAAGGACCTGTGAAAGAGCCATACGTGCTTGGGCAAAATAAGAAGTGTTATGGGGTTCCAACATGTAACAGTGGGGACAGTGGTGGGGAATGTGGTAAAGGAAGGGTCACATGGGAAGGTAAGAAATCACATCTTAGTGGGAAAGAGAAGAGCCTAGGGAAGGCCAGCATGAGGTTTCTTATGTTTAAGTGATGTAAACAGATTAAGTCAGTAAGACTCTAGATCAGGCGTCCTCAAACTGCGGCCCACGGGCCACATGAAGCAGTGTGAATTGTATTTGTTCCCGTTTTGTTTTTTACTTCAAAATAAGATATGTACAGTGTGCATAGGAATTTTTTCATAGTTTTTTTTTTTTTTTTTAACTATAGTCTGGCCCTCCAATGGTCTGAGGAACAGTGAATTGGCCCCCTGTTTAAAAAGTTTGAGGATGCCTGCTCTAGATTATGTGCTATTTGCTAGATACTATAATGCATGTAGGGCCATGGAGAGAAAGAAAATGCAATTCTACTGCATGAGGAACTTACTCTCTGATGAGAGAGGTATGCAAAGAATCAGATAATTCAGTGTAATGTGGTACAGGAGCAAAATAACTATGAAACTTTGGGATTCCTTACTTAACTTTATGTATTTTTTATTCTTTCTCTTAAAGAAGATCATCCAATTATATAATCATTAGACACCCCCTAATCTAGATCCACTCCTCACTATTTAGCAATGTGGTTACAAGGGCATGCATATAAGCCTGATTTAGGATGAGAGAGTCAGAGAAGCCATTACAATGAGTCATCTCTTGGTTTTAACTCAGCCATGCTAGATTATTAATCAAGAAAAAGCCCAACAGATGGTGGCATGCAAAGAAAAGAAAACAGAAGCTTTTGAACTCAGAATAGAGACAAGAAACCACTATACCAGTGGTTTTCAAAGGGGGACCCCTAGATCTGCAAAATTAGCATCCTCTGAAGACTTGTTAGATATGCAAGCTCACAGGCTATTCAGACTTTTGAATTAGAAACTCTGAGAAGAGACCCAGGACTCTGTCTTAACAAACACTCCACATGATTTTGATACATTCCTAAGTGTGAAAACCACTACCAGGGTTGGGGAACCTGCAACCTTCTGATTTCAAGATTGCTCTTTGTTTAGCACCAAAGGAGGCAAGAAAAGCAGCATCTTTCTCTGCTGTACCCCTTTTAATAAAAGGATTCATTCTGTAAAATTTGGATCCAGTCAAAAGGCCACACTCAAGAATCCAGAAGGCCACATGAGGTCCCAAGGCCACAGGTTCCCCATTAGACCAAGGAGTGGTAAATAAGGATAGTTTCTCTAAGACAGTGGTTCTCAATCTTCCTAATGCCACGGCCCTTTAATACAGTTCCTGTGGGTCACAACCCACAGGTTGAGAACCACTGCTCTAAGAACTCTTCTCAAGTTGCAAACCAGTCCACATGAGGAAGGAAGAATTCAGTCAACAAGAAAAAAAAAAAAAAAAAAAAAAAAAACATCACTTCACATGGTTAGGGAAGGTGGTTAGGAAGGAAGGGAGGAATCTATACTCAGGATTGTGGTAGAATTTGCAGGGGGGTGGGAAATGCATTAGTATATTCTGTCAAGACCGAACTTTTCATGGTTTGATCACACCTCATTTGCATTTTTAATAGCACCCATTAGACAGCCTCTGAGCTAATTAGGCAGGCATCTATAATAGAAGACTTCTGTTTCCTGTTTTCAGAACTCAGAAACTAATGGCTGAAGCACTGCTAAAACAATTAAGTAATAAGAAAAATACTGTGTAAGATTGGCAAAAGCACAGCTGCCATAGATCATTACGAATGACTCACAGCTCCAAATGTTTAATTAGGGAAGAAAAGTCACCCATCACATGTTCGGACAGTAGGGGCAGGCATAGGCAGAGGGACCCTGGAACACAACGTTTTTTGCCCTCTGCCAAATGGGGATGAACTGGAGGTTCAAGAGTCGAGGGATTCTAGTACTAACAAAATATCTCATTCTATAGGTGAAACTTGGAGGCTGCTTTTACTATATCTAACTCTAATAATAAATTTAAAAACACAGCAACCCAACAAAATAAGATCTACTAAAGACTCAAACTTATGGAAATAAAGTGTGGATTAGCCCCTAGGGAGAGAACCCCACAAACTGAGATTGTGGTTGGGAACAAAGAAAACGTGGAATGAATGGGTAGTAAAATAAGGAAGTTATAAATACCAACTACACACTCACTATCACTTTCAGAATTGAAAGCAATAACAGTGTTTCCTTCCATGTTTTTATACATATATCTGTATATGTTAATAAGTTTCCTATTCTCTCTTTTCTCTATATTTTTGTGTCAGGAGTATTGGTGATGATTAAGTTTTACAATTTAGTCTTCAAACATAGTCACAGTGATTGATAAGATTTTGTGTGTCCACCTTTTAGGAAAGGGCAAGTAAATCTTCACTAGTGTGAGGGTTAGTTGTAGTCTCTTAGGTAGAAGCAAATTGTTTTTAATATCCTTATGTAAAAATTGAACCATAGGCAGAAAGTGACATGCATGAATGCCAAGAAGTCAAAGAGATGGACTGTGCCACTGAGTATCTCCTGTCACCAGCTCCCAACTTGCTCTCACATACTCTCCTTTCAAGTGTCATAGAAGAGAGCCTAAAAATTACATTTCCAACTTTGTTTTCCTCCGTTTGAAATATCTAGAATAGTTTCTGTTTGTTAATATCTACAATAGTTTCTGTTTGTCCTGACAAGATAGGGAATGCTACATAGGACTTGATTAACCACAATGTAATCTGAATGTAGATCTATTCTATTTGCTAGTATCACAGTCGATAGTCCCACCTACATTCTAAAGGCTGTTGATTTGTATTATTTAAGTGTGAACACCTATAGTTTATATGGATTAACTTATACGTTTAATACAATTTGGGATCACACTGCACAAGATCATTAAAGAAGAATTTGGTTACTCTAGAATGAATCCTAATTTGTACTTATCCTTTCACACACCACATTGAATATTTGTAGGCCACAGGCCACATATTCAGCATAGTGCTAGAAGGAAAGGTAGCATTTTGCTTGGTCTCAGTACCAAGCTATGCCAAAAAGCAATAACAATTGAATGAAGAGGATAAAAACACACCATTAGTACACTTTTAGTGAATTACATGTCTGTAAGAAAGATAACAGTATATTGAAGAAAGTAAGAATTGAGCTGAATCTTAAAGAAGGGTCTAGATGTGAAGAAAATGAAGAAAAAAAGAAATTAGTCCACAGATAACATTTCAAAGTGTATTCTCAGTTTTACTCACTTTATTTATTCCTCTATCATCTCACGGTTACTTAACACAGGGGTAGAAAAATAATAGTTCTTGGGTCAAATATGAACCACTTCCTGTTTTTGTGCATCCCACAATCTAAGAAGAGTGATTTTAACTATTTGGGTAAAAATTTAAAAATAATAAATTTTATGATATGTGGAAAGCATTCCAATTTTAGGGTTTATAAATAAAATTGTATTGGGGGCAGCACCTGTGGCTCAACAGAGTGGGGCATTAGCCCCATATGTCGGAGGTGGTGGGTTCAAACCCAGCTCCGGCCAAAAACTGCAAAAGAAAACAAAAAAATGTATTGGAACAGAGTGACCCATTTGTTTATGCATTGTGTACGGCTGCCTTCACTCCACAAAGGAAGAGTTGAATAGTTGCCACAGAGATTGTATGGTCTGTAAAACCTAAAATATTTGCTGTCAACATTGTTACAGAAAAAAAGTTGCTGACTTCTACTTAATATGTTACCTTGCAGTTCCATTTCACCACCTTAGTTCAGAAGTCAGAATAGAGAAGGCGTTGTCACATGCTTCGTGCCTGACACCCAGGGTGGCTCCTGCCTGGAAGCCCTCTTCCCTCTCTTATCTCTCACGTGTCTCTTCCTTTCCACTTTCTCCACTTCAGGGCTCTCACCTTTTATTCTCACCTCTCACCTATGGCTGGCTCATAGACCCCTGTGCACCACTGCTCCAGTTCTTCCCACTAAAAAGTCTTTTTATCTGCTTTTTTATTTTTGTTTGGTTTTGAGAAGGTGATGAAATATTGAGCAGACACAAAAGAATGTATATGAAATATCTGTAACTTATAAAGAATCACAATAAAGTGAGCATCTATGGACCCTCTCTCCAGCTCTAGAGACAAAGCACTCTCATGATTTTTAAAGCTCCCAGGATACCCTGACTCCTTTTATACCTTCTGTTCTCAAGTCTCACTTCCTCAGTGAAACCATCCCCAATAGCTCCAGCCAACACTGATGAGGCGTGTCGGATATTATCAGCCCATATGCTTTAGGAATGATTTGCAAATTCAGAAATTCAAGATTAGTCATAAAAATTCAATATATCATTTCTAATATACTTAAACCATCCCCCAACAATGTATGTAAACTCACATGTAAGTCTTTGCCTATCTTATTCTGTACCCCAAAGACACATCCATATTTGGGGGTTCTTGGTCAACTAAGAAAGAAGGCAATTTTAATATGCCTGGTGTGACATTCATCTTCCACATTTACTGAATGCTTACAGACACTTGGAAGATAGGTGTTCTATCTTTTAACATGCTACCATCTAATGGTGATTAAAATTTATAAAAGCACGTGGAAAGGGAACTGGGTTAACTTCACAATTTTGTGTAAGTACAAAGATGACTCTCCATTTAACTTTCTGAATTAGTAAAATGAGAATCTAAACACTACCTCCATTTTCCTTGCCCAAACTGACAAATTTCAACCTCTTACAAATGTAATGGTGCTTGACCTCACAGAAATTAGTGCAGAGAATAAAGCTCTGTGCTAACAGTGAGGGTTTGAGGTACAGTTCTAGTTCCATAGTGGAGTCTCTCTGAGACCCTTAAAAAGAAATAACTAATCTCTTATCCTCAGTTTCTTCCTCTGTAATTTCCAGATTACTGTCTGAGTATCATTCTTTGAGTTTGTGAATCAAAGCCAAAGCTTTCCTCCTCTCTACTCCTTTTCTAAACCCTTCCCTCACCAACATCGTGGGCTTAATATTATTAACCAAGACATTAATTCTCAATGTTCAGTCAGCATCAGAGGCCTGAAAGTCTACTATGTCCCACATTATAATCTAGCTGGTCTTCCAAAGCTCAGACATCAAGAAATGATGGGGAAAAAATGAGAATAAGACTGCTGCTCTGAACACCATGCCAACAACGTCGGTAGCACCAGCGTCAGGGGAGCTTGAGGTGGGCTTTGTTATTGCCAAAAAGAAATTGGCACCACCAGTGCTCATTTAACCTGTTCACATGAATCTACTCAGAGGAATTACCTGCCTTTCCAACATGGATTGAGCACCTTGTTTTGCTAAGCAGCAGCCGCCACCACCATTCCCCCATTCTTCTGGCAGAACTTTTCTTCCTCTCCTCCCTGGTAGGTACTTGGCTACTTCCAGGCCAGTCATCACAATTCTACCTACCACTGTCTCCCTCTCAAATCAGTATTTTTCATTATGAGTAATTTGACATGAAGTACTTCCTTTTTATAGACCTTCCTTACCTTTATAAACTTACAACTGATCTGTTCTTGAAAACATTGCTCCATCAAAACTTTGGCCGCCTGGTTCGCTCTCCATTTTTTAAAATGTAGTCTAAGATAGTGGTTTCCTCCCTTATCTTCAGAATAAAGTCACTTTTTCTTTCTTTCCCCTGACTTTCTCTTTCTCTTTTATTGTCTCTTTTTTTATTCTCTCTGTTACTCTCTCTACTCTTCTCTCCCTTTCTCTCTCCATGACCAATACCCTGAAATCTCATGAGGGATAATGCAGAGCTAGGAGTTTGTGCTTTTTCATATTTCCAGCAGTGATCCTGAGGATTGAGGCAAAGGTGAGAGAAACTGTTTTAAAACATACATGAGAATCTAAGGGGAAACTAACATGTCCCCATTTGCCAAAACAAATAACTAAATGTTTAGGAATTATACGCCTTCCCTTGGAAAGTGATGTCTTTTCTTTGTTGGAGTTTATTGTACCCTTCAGTTAGGCACATTAGAAGTCATTTCCCAATTTCCCACAACAAATCCATAACCACAAATGGAAAGCACATGCAAGATTTGATTAAAAGCAGATACGCCCATCATACAAAGAAGTGACAACTGAAGACTCTCTTCTCAAAGAAGATGTGAAGCAAAAATAAAAGTGTTGGGCAGGAGATTTTTTCATCCCTCCCTAGCCTCTTCTACCTCTTTTCTTATCCTGCCAACAAAGAAGACTTTTGGGATTTGTTTTTAATGTTTTCTCCATTTTCTACTACCAGACATCTGGGTGGGTAATAAGCACCTTGGCTCTCTTACCTTGATTTCCTTCCTCTATGGAGACTTAGATTCAAGACAAAGAGAAAGATGGAAGATACTACCTAGTTCACAAACCTAAATGTCTGGCCCCAAAGGTCTTTCCTGAGTTGGCCATATAGCTGTCAAAATCTGGTTCTCTAATGGCTACAGTGTTTTCTTTTCATTTAATAACTTTAGTCACCACAGTGGGGTAAAAAGTGGTTCATAGAGGTGACTTCTAGTACAGATTTCTGGTTAATATGTCATGTAGTGCCATAAAGTCTCTACAATGGCAGTCTGCAAATATGACTGCCAAAAATCCTCCATCCTCTATAAAGCATGCCACTTATCATATCAAAAAAACAGACTATTCCTCTTCTGAAACTAGTGATGACCTTGAAAATTGCTTTGACTAATAGAATGTGACAGAAGTGATATTCTGAAACTCTTGAGCCCTGAGAACTTCAGAGGACTGGCAATGTCTGCTTTCTCACACTTGGAGCCTGGATACCAAGCTGTAAGAAAATGCAAAAAAAAAAAAAAAAAAAAAAGAGGCCCCAGGGGATGTTAGGCTATCTTGAACATCCCAGCCACAGCTAGGCTCTCTGTTGAAAGCAGCTGGATGATGATTCCAGTTGGTGTCACATGGTGTTAAGGGTCTGGCTGGTTGAGCTCTGCTGGAATTCCTGACTAATAAAATTAGGAGAAATAATAAATTGTGGTTTTAGGCCACTAAGTTTGGGGGCGGGTCATTATGCCAAAATGGATAATTGAACACTCTCCCTCACTCCCAACTAAAACCTCACAGAATATAGCAGTTCAGATTCTGCTTGGGGCAGGGAAAACAGTGAGAAACTATCTGTGTTACAGCAAAGTGTACTAACTGCTATTAACAATAATGATCTTAAGTCATTGTCATGGGTTAACTGCTACTTAAGGAAATAAGAATGCCTTGCCTGAGCTTGTCTGATATATTTTAGACATAATTCCATTTGAATCTATTGAAATTTTGAATTATTAGAATATCAACTTAAAGCATAAGTATCAAGACTCTGGAACATTGGGCTTATATGGGAAGCTCCATCCCTGAGGAAGCTAGACAAATGGTTTGTTGTCATATAGAAGAATTACTCTTGCCTTGAGATCAAAGAGCCTGAGAAAACACATGAGTTTAGGGTTTGCAGATAAAAGACCAAACTTAATGTGAAAGACGTCACAGAATAAAAAGTTAGAAGGAGAGCCTCTGAGCCCTAGAGAAACTCCATGAACACCCTACTGTCTATCCTGACCTCACCACCAAGTGATGTGCTCTTATGAGAGGGTGTGTTTGTTTTCTTTAGGAGTTGGGCTAAATTATTTACCCTCTATTTACCCAGTTAAAGAACAAAACAGAATCCCACTTATTCTTCTCTCAGATAGACACTAAAGAGTTTTGTTTGGGTGAAGAACATCACTTTCCCCTCTGGACAACTGGAACTGTCCAGCGGATACCATCATGCCAGCAGGGGGCACAGGTCCATATATACCAGGCTGGGATGCTCCTGTTGCATTACTTTCCTAGGCCTGATGTAACACAGGGACAAAACAGGGTGCTGAGACAACAGAAATTTCTTGCCTTGTAGCCTGAAGGCTAGAAGTCAAAGATGGAGGTGTCATCTTTGGCACCTTTCTGAGGGCTATGAGGGGGTGATCTGTCCCAGGCCCCTTCCCTCCATATTAATGCTTTGCTGGAATCTGTGACACTCAATGGTTTACAGATTCATTCCCAATCTCTGCCTTTGTCTTACATGACATTTGTCCTGTGCTAATCTCCTCATGTCCACATTTTGCAATTATACCCACCCATCATGTTGCATTTGAGTCCACTCCAGGGATTTCATTGTAACAGGGTTACCTCTGTAAACCTCTGTAAAGACCTTATCTCCACAAAAGTCACATTCTGAGGCGCGGGGTAAGGACTTCCACATATCTTCTTTGCAGGACACAATTTAAGCCGTAACACCCAGGGCAGTTAGAATTTTCTATTCCAGCCTACAGAACCCTGGAGTCAGAACATCACTGGAAATAGCAAACCCCACAGATGCCTATGCTGATGTCTCCTAGAGATTGACTCAGACTCCTCATTCTGTCTTAGCCTGCAACTTGCAGATAAAAAGCCCCATCAGTTATCCTTTCATCCCTTGCCAGTCTGGGCTCCTGGCTGGCCCTCCCCTGCTCCTCTCCCTACCTGCCCAGGCTCTCCACTTCCTCCACAAGCTTCTCCTCAGTGTCAGCTCCCCCAGGTTCACTGCCAAACCTCAGGCCTCCCCAGGGTTTCTTCCACCAATGAGATCCAGACGTTGAATTTAATGGGCTCATTTAGCAGGTGAGGTTTGGTTGGATATTGTTTTACAGTTTTGAACTGGTTTTTTTTTTTGTTTGTTTGTTTGTTTAGTCTTTCTTTCCAAAAAGGAAAAAGACACAATATCTAAATGACAAATGTTATTATCCGTTACTTAAGAACTTTAGGGTTAAAAAAAAAAATCCTCAGGAATCAGACAGCAATAGCCACTTAACAATTCAGAGACTGTTTTGGTGCAAATGCCTTCCTACTAGTTAATTCTTCTATACTAACAACTGCTTTGGGCACCATAAGCTATATACCTGTTTTGAGTGAAAGTAGTTGCAAAATGAGTGGTAAGGCTTATCTAAATCGAGTGCACATTGCAGGTGCTGTCACTATGATAGACAGAAAGGCAAGACATAATCCCAATGACTCCCCCATGAAGCACAGACAGAGGCTTAACCTGATCCCTCAAGGAATGACAGGGAAAATAAGCTGAAAGACCAATTAGCTCTTTCTATAGAATCCTGAACTTATTGGTTGGATATTTTCATTTCTTCCATTTCCAGACTCACCAGGTAACAGCCAGGAGGTGACAGAACCCAGTATTTTCTGCCAGTGCCATCCGATGCTTTTGGTAGAAGAGCTGCCTGACTTTACTGCACAAAAAAAAATGTGTCCTATCAACCTAAGCTGGAGCCTTTCTTTTCTTCTAGAGAACGGAAAAAGATGGTACTTTCCACTTAGGTTTTTCTAAATGCAGTGGGGAAGGCATGTGGGGAGAAGTGGTGCTTCTTTCAAGTGTTGCCCATCAGTTACAGGCTGCCCCCTTTTGATCACCCCTTGGTGTTAGGCCCTGTGGAAGATACAAAAAAAAAGAGAAGCCCCATCCTACGGTGGCTCAGGATTCAGAGTCTAGTATAGTGGACAAAATAGACAAGACGCTGCTATAGAAAGAGAGAGTCTCAATGATATTGCTATTTTTTCAGATGTGATGAAATCACCTCTTTCTTTTTAGCAAGACAGGTACTGTCTTTGGGGGTTTTATCTAGCTCTAGGTATAGATGTTCCACTGGGCACTCTTCTGTCTGGACTCTTTCATTTAGCATTCTTTGTAACCAAGATATAACTGACAGGAAACTAAGTGGGCTTCAGAGTAGCATCTTTAGGGGTATTTAAGGGCTGAGACAAGGAATGTATAAGTATATAGCTTGAGCTGCACAGTTATGTAATGGTGAGATTGTATGTCTTCAGTGGGGAGCTGACCAAAGGCCAATGTGACAGAAGCTGGCAAAAGACCATGACAAGGGTAAGGGAGTTGGGTGGTAGTTCTAGGAAAATGTGTTTCCTCAGTGTCCTGGTGGTGATGTTCACAGTGCTCAAATGCACTACCCTGTACATGCACCCACTCCTCCTAACTGCACTCCCAGTACATGGACAACCTATCCTATGATAAGGCCGTCCAATGTGCTTCACTCCCAGGACATAGGTCTGTCACCAAAGGGCCTCACCACCCAAGCAACCAAAGTTAATTCCCAGAAAGTAGAGCAAGTGCATCTACTTGCTCATGTCAATCATTTGGCTGCAGTGTCCCCTTGTTGTCTTTGCCCATCTATGCCATTTCCTCCCTCCAATCAACTTCAATTACAATTAACTTAAAGATTGTTAATAATTATCACTATTGTAAAAGCAAAAACAAAAACAATGTTTTCTCTTCTGATAGTGCTTCTTTATTTTTCCTGAACTATTTCCACACACATCAGTTAATTTAATCTTGTTCAACTTCCATGTGTGGCCAGCCAGGTGCTAGATACAGTGGGGAGCACAAGCAACCCAGCTCGGCACATGCATGAAGTTGCTAATGCTCTTTCTCACTTTGCTTTTTCTGGTCATTGTGAGCAATCTTTCAGGCACAAATACCAGAGATGGGACAGGGCTCCATTCTGAGAGGAGAAAATGGAAAATTTATGTCTCTTTCCACCCTGAACCTCCTGGGATTACAGGAGGGATTACAAAATGCTGCTGGCCTCTGGGATTACGGAGCTGCTATCCTCCTTTCTAGAGGGCTCTGATGCCACTGTTTCCAGTCTTAACAGCGTCCACATCCTACTTGTACTTCCTCCGCCTTCTGCAGGTTCCTGATGGTTGTATTTCAGCTCTCAGCTGGGTTTGCCCCTCCTCCCAATTTAGCAACATCTGAAAATTTAATTAGCGGGCGGTTGTCTCCCTATTCCACATAATTAATGAAGATGTTAAAATAAAACTGGATTAAAAATTTATTATACTGTAATTTTCAAATCATTGCCACAGTTACTAGCTAAGCTCTAACAAGGCAGGAGGGAGTACCTTGAGAGGGGCGAGAGTGGTTAGGCCGTCACCATTCTCCCTCCAAGCCAAAGGCACAGGGGGGAGAAATTTGTCTGGGAGGCTGTCAGTAACTATTAATAGTAGAAATTAATAATGACAATACACCCATAAGTGCTAGAAAACACCAAGGGAGGGCGGCACCCGTAGCTCAGTGGGTAGGGCGCCGGCCACAGATACCAAGGCTGGTGGGTTTGAACCCAGCCAGGGCCTGCTAAACAATAGTGATAACTACAAGAAAAAAATAGCTGGGCGTTGTGGCGGGCGCCTGTAGTCCCAGCTACTTGGGAGGCTGAGGCAAGAGAATCGCTTAAGCCCAAGAGTTTGAGGTTGCTGTGAGCTGTGACACCACGGCCTCTACTGAGGGCAACAAAGTGACTCTGTCTC